>NEWO01002197.1:19770-42213 GCA_003013225.1 Phalaenopsis aphrodite
TTTTTAATTCAAAGTATATTTTAAAAATGAATTATTGTCACAAAAATGGGTTTTATTTTTATAAAGTGGTCCTGATCACAAGGAACACAGAAAAATAATTTTCATAATTTTCCTAAGGACATTTGATTTAATATAATTATTTTTATACAAAAAAGCAAGATTTCCTTAAGAAATCTATTTTAGTACCTAGACTATCGGCTCTGCTCAGACAAAGTAGCCACATTTGATTGGACGATATTTTGCTGAGGACATCACCCAATAAGGGGCATGACATAGCACTTCCGGTAGTGTGGTGTGCGGCTGACTTGTCCTCTGACAGCTTTCTAGTTTGCAAATATTCTATTAATGTATTATGCCAATATTTGTTGTTATTAGTAACCGTAACCATCATTTCTTCTTCCTTTCCAAGCTTGTGTAGATTTTCAAGGTCAACTTGAGAGAAAGCTTGTCTTCATTGTACTGTAATGCCAACAAAATCCTCCAGGGGACATGCCAGCTCCTTAGCAAGTTTTGCTAGAGCGTCAGCAAGGGTATTATCTCCTGTAGGAATAAGGTAGAAAGTTACTTTGGAATCTTCTCAAGCAACTTCATTGTGTACTGGTGATATTCTGCTAGTCTTGGCTTTAAACTCTTGTATTGTCCGGCGACTTGATGGATGACGAGTTGAGAGTCGTCGTAGATGACAATATTTATTATATTCATTGAGATTGCCAACTCCAACCCGGTAATTCGTGCTTCATATTCGACTTCATTTTTGGTGCAAGGCTCTCTGAGGTGATATGAGAACCTCTACATACCCTTATCTGGCGTGATAAAGATCAAACCAATCATTACTTTGCCTCGTATAACTGTGGCTGATTCTTTATTTTTTCTTGTTGACAAAGCTCCGTCAAAGTACATCTCCCAGCATTGTGTACTTGAGAATTCCATTTGTAATACATGTTAATCTGGTAACTCGTTATTAAGGGGGGACCCAGATGGCAGTGGGTGTGCAACGAGAAAATTTGCTAAAATCTATCCCTTGATAGCACTGAGGGGAACAAAAGTTATATCAAATTTTAACAAAATTATTGACCAACTTGATAGACGTCCGGAGAGTGTTGATCGGGTCATCAATTATTGCAAGTGATTAACTTTCAAGATTAGGATAATTTTATGAGAAAGCATGTAATGTCTAAGCTTTTGGGCGGTAAAAATCAAAGCTAGACATCTGAAGGTGGATAACTTATTTTCTTCGGTATTAAACGCCAACTCAAGTAGTAGAGTGTGTTTTCTTTACCCTCATCATTAACTTAGGCTAAGAGGGCTCTAACAGATTTATCTAAGGTCGTGCTATTAAGTATCAAAAGTTTCCCTAGGGTAAGGGCTGCCAAAATAAGAGGTGTCATTACATATTATTTAACATCCTCAAAAGCCTGCAGGCATTTCTCTTCCCAAAAAAATTTGGCATCCTTTTTAATTAATGCCGAGAAGGGCTTACACCTACCTAAGAGATTAGAAATAAAGTGTCTTAGGTATGCCATGTTCCCTCAGAAGGAACATAGTAGTTTCAAGTTTTTGGGTGGAGGCATTTCCAAGATAGCTTTAATCTTATCCGGATCGATCTCCATTACTTGATGACGAACAACGAATCCTAGAAACTTCCTGAAGGTAACGCTGAAGGCGCGCATTGAGGGATTCATCTTAAGGTAATATCGTCATAACTGTTCGATCACGATCCTCAAATATTACAAATGGTCTATTTTTCATTTACTTTTGATGATCAAATCATCCACGTAACATTCCAATTGGTTCTAAATGAGATCATAAAAAATCTTCATCATTGCACGTTGATATGTCGCTCCAGCATTCTTCAACCCAAATGGCATCACTATGTAGCAGAAAATACTAATCGGTGTTCTGAAGGTTGTAAGTGTTGCATCCTCTAGAGCCATCTTGATTTGGTTGTAACCTGGCAATCCATCCATGAAGGAGAAAATTTCATGTGTCGAAGCGATATCCACCATCATTTTTGGTATCGGTAACGGGAACTCATCATTTGGACATTTTTTATTTAAATCTCTGAAGTCGACACAAACACATATTTGTCCATTTTTCTTTTTGACTGGCACAATGTTGGCTAACCATCTGGGGTATTTTTCTTCTTTTACAAAGTTAACATCTATTAATTTCTTCACTTTAGCTATGACTTGCAACTCTATCTCGAGGCACATTCTTCTAGGAAATTTTTTCACTGGGTTTTATCTTTGTCTATGCCAAGTTTATGAACTGCAACCTCTGCTGATAGTCCTAGAATTTCATCATAACTCCATGCAAAGCAATATTTGAACTCTGTTAACAGTTTAATCAACTCTAAAGATTCTTCATCGTTGAGTAGAGAACTTATAAATTTAGGTCATGGTCATTCTTCAGTCCAAAGGTTAATTTCCTTCAATTCATCAACCATTGATTTAATTTCCTCCTCAAATTATTGCGGAGCATCTTCTATTAGATTATTAGTAAAGTCATCCTCTATATTGAGGGAATCATCTCCTCATTCACTAGTAACAATCAGGCAAAATTTTGAATCTTCAACTCGTCCGACTGCACCAAATCTGAGACCCTCTTTCAAGTTGTGAGTTTGACTTTTAACATCTCATAATTTTTTTAGAAGTTGCAATTTATCTTTTGGCATTTATTTTGGAAAATGTCCCTGTTAAATTAACTTGTGTACACAAGGCAAAAAATAACCAAAAGGCAGTTCCATTAATTCATTAGGATCATCATCCAATTTTACAAGATTTTCAAGATTAGTAGAGGTAGAAGCACAAAAAAACTTGATCTGCTTTGAACCAGTGCTACGGACTTCCTTGACCTAAAAACTCTCGAAATTTTAAGGGAGAATCAGAGTAAGGGTCATGACGTTCACATAGTGTTTTTTCTGATCATACATTGGCTCATATTCACTTTTCTCTGTATCTTCTAAGGATATCTTGTACTGAGGCTTCTTCTATTTTGTCATCATTATTTCATCTTCAGAATTTTCATCATCACCAATGTTGATGGTCGGCCTAGTCCATTGAACAATTATATTGGTCCTTCCTTGTCCACGTCTCCGGCCTGGACCTCGGGTTCCTGAACTAAAAGAACCCACACCAATTTGCTACAAGCAAGTGGCAGAAATTTGCTGAAGTAGAGTTGAATGGCTTTCTCTTTTTGATTTTTCTAAATTTTCACTTTTGTCTGTCACAATTTCATGAGAGAAGACAGTTTTCTTTGTAGGCGAATAATAGGAGGCATCTTCATGAATACCAGCATCATGAATTGAAAAGGGTTGTAGATCCCCTTTGATGTAATGCTCTTGTCAATCTTTGTAGTACTTAACACACTGGTGCAGAGATTATGGAACCATATTGTGTTTTTAAATCCATGGTTGACCAAGTAGAGTGTTGAAAGTGGTCTTGGTATCGATGATATGAAATTTAGCGGTTGTTACTAGTTCTCTAACCTTCATAATTAATGTAATTGATCTAAGGGCTCTCTCTCCCTTTTGTTTGAATCCTCTTAACATCATTTTATCAGTTGTAAGTCCCTGAGCTTTAATATCCAAATAGGCCAATATCTGTAGACTCATCAAGTTGAGGGATGCCCTAGATCTACTAAAACTCTGGACAACACAAACCTGCTGATGTTAACGGAGATGTAGAGTGGACGGTTGTGATCAGCGGTACCGAGAAGCAAATCTTCATCTGTAAAGGTTACCTCAGGCTATTCTTTTAATGAGCAAACTTTATCAAAGGATGTGTTGGCCCACTAGGCTAAGCAAATCTTTGGGTCGAGCTAAATTGTAACCAGAGACTTTCTCATCTCCTTTAATAGGATTAGAGCATCGTAGATGCTTAATTTGGCCAACAACTTTATAAGATGAACTAGCATATTGTAATCCACTTTGTATGATCTTCTGATTTTCTATTGGTTATGTGGTTCTTGCGTTGGTGGAGGTGGAGGTAGCTCTTCTCAAGTTATTGTTTGCTTTCCTTTATCTGTTGGAGCTGCTATTAGGGGTAAGGGGTAACACTCTCCCACTCCTCAAGTTTTCTTCTGTATTTTCTTCTCGTGAGATATCATTGTTGAATCTTCCAGTGTTTCTTCTTTCTTGAAAGGATTTAAGTTGATGGCAAGTAGTGCACCGTGGCGCTTGAAGATTGGTTCCTCCCTCCCAGTACTGTCATAAACAGTATCGTCGATGTCTTCTTCAGTCTTGTCAATGAGTTCATCGGACTCGAGTATGATTTGAGGATTGTTATGTAAATCAAAAACAAATTTAGATTGGTCATAATTGATTATGTCATCACTAGAAACAGATAAAACGTAGCCAAAATCACAATCATTATATTCATAAGACCATTGAGGGGTAAAAAGATAATCGTACAGAGACAGGGGTTTTAGGATTTTCTTCCATGAATTCGAGACAACTAATCTAGTAAACGTAGCCCCTATCCTACTCCACATGCTATCAATCTTTGTGGTGGTGTTTTTCTTTTTCTTTGTCTTTGACGATGATGATTGTTCGGGTGAAATCTTCATTTCAGACTTGACAGGCTGAAGACTCTGAACGGAGGCTTATTTTAATGCATCCTAGATATAGTTCAGTATTTTCTTTAGCTTGTTTCAAGTCGTACTCCACCCATATTTTTCAATATATTAGTCAATCGGAGAGATTGGCTCAGCTGAAATCATATTTATGGAACACTTTTTAGGTTCTTTTAAATAATCTTTCGGGATCATTATATTCCCTTCTTTAAGGTTCCACTCGAGCCAGTCTTTAAAGAAGAAACATTCATCTATAGTGTGCCCTAGTAATATGTGATACGAGCAATAATTTGGTTGATCCTTCTCGTCAACCTCTTCAGGTTTCTTTGGTTCCGGTAGTCTGATCTCAGGCTTCTTCATCAAACTTCTAAACATCTTGGATACAACTTCATCTTTGAAGAAATATACCAGGTTTTGTCACTCTGCCAAAGATATTCTCTTATTCTCTTCTCAGTTTGATCCTCCCTGAGGCGCTTGTTGGCTAGATTGGCCATACTGTTGCATTTTTTGTTGAGTGTGTTGTGATGGCGACTGACGAGGATTTTTCGCATGTATCTTCATTGGTGTTTTCGTTTATCGACATTTGCCACTGTTCCATACTTCGTTTCAAATAATCTGTTTGCTTTGGATTTCTTGTTAGAAACTGTATGTTTAATTTCTTCTTGAAGACTATTGGCTTTGCTAAGTAGCTTCTCGAAGAATTTAATGGTGAGTCCATCGAGCATGAAAGTTACTGGCCCATGGATGCTTTTGAGTAAGGTCCCAATCGCGTGATATTCCTGTAGCTGAGGTTAACATTTTAAGCTAGGGTTTCTCCACCTCAAGATGTAATCCACTAATGTCTTTAGGCTTTTGCTTTTCCATCATGAGATCTCGAATAGACACATGATGTCGCGCTCCGACAAATCTTTTCACAAATAATTGTTCTACTTCATCAAATTTCTTAACTGATTTGTTAGACAAATTGGCATACAAATCGAAACCAATCCCTGATAGGCTACTGACAAACTGTTGGAGGAGTAAAGCTTCGTTACTTCTTATGTTGCCACAACTGGCTTGAAAATGTGTTATGTGCTATCTAGATTTCCAGTCCCATTAAGTATCTTAAAGTTTGGGGACACAAAACCCTAAAGGAGGGTGCGACATGAAATTCATCCGGGTAAGGTCTACACTTTAAGACCAATGCAGCACTCATAGATTGGGTTAAGGCCTCTCGAACTTGCTCGACCATTTGCTTAAAATCCATCTATGGCATGGCGCTTAATGGAGAATCCTTCTTTTGTTGCTCATCCTTGTTTGATGAAGCAACTTCCCATCTTTCATCTGTGATGTGTATAATCTCCAGTTGATTGACCTCTGGAGAGGCTAACTGTAGGGTTTGAGATTGTCCCTAAACTGTGGCCATGACGGTCATGGCTGCGGCCATCTCTTCCATCCTTTTATCAAGTTCGCTGACTTGCTCATCCCTTAAGAAGATAGCCCGATGTAGCTCATCTACGGCGTTCTCTTTGACGATAGGTTAAGCATCGTTTGTATATGCAGAGACTCTGGTTTCAATGACATGGATATCCATGAAATAATTTTTGAAGTACTCGTTAAAGTCAAAATCTTCATCATCATCCATGGATACTCCATGTTCCCGAGACAATTAGGAAATCTCGACCCTGAGCATTTCGAACTTTCCTTCAATTATTGATTATTGGATTATTTTAAGATCTAGAGGAGCCCGTTGGACCTCCTCCACTTATTCCTCCATTTCACTAGCAATCGCTGCGATAATATCAGATATTTTGGACCATGACTTCATTCTATGATCTTGCCTTGCTGGCATACTGGACTATATCGGTACAGGGACGTTTAGAATGCACACCTTTTTCTTTGACTTTGATGTCTTGAGACAGAGTGTCTTATTAGAGACAACGACATGTCGAGGAGAAGTATGCTCCCCATGGCGCAGAACGAATAAATTATTGGGCAATCTCTTTGTCTTTTCTTTTGGGACACTAGAAACATCCTTGTAGTGGGTGATCGGTAGAATTCTTGGACTCAGATGCGACTTAACTGGTCGACGATCTATGGTCCTAGTAACAGTTGAATCGGTGGTAACAATAACAGTATCAACTTTTCCTCCTAAGAGAAACTAGATAGAAATGCGAGCAGGCAAAGACTCAGTTGATTTTTGAGATCATCTAGAAAATTTGATGTCCTTTAAGATTTCTTTCCTTATGCGAGGGGACACTGCATGTCCCACTCGTTTAAGTAGTTTACAAACTGTGCAGTCTTCTTTGGCAGCTAGCCTTTTGAAAATTAAACTGACTCGAGTGATAGGAGTAAACTTGTTTCTCTCCACACTATGTCAATGAAGTGATGGTTAAGTAGCGGTGATCTTCAAGATACTCTCATACCCATTGGTATACATTAAATGATGGAATCTGCTTCCTTGCAGAAGCGGATAAGTCTCTGGTAATCCTGACTCGTTGTGGTGAGGATCTACATCATTAGGTACCTCTTTAGGAGTCTATGTTTTTGTAGCCCTATGAACCTTCATGTTGCAGTTTCTCTTTTGAGTTCAGGTTAATGGGGCAACTCTCTATCTTGATCTGATTTCAAACACTGATGGCAGGACAACCAACCCTTCAGTCAAGTCTTCAATGATCATAACTTCTTCTCCCTTAGCAACAGCGGGAACTACAGGCTCAGTAGGTGTTGTGATGGCAGTAGTCCTGACCTTTTTATAAGAAGGAAAGTCCTGAAGGGAGTTCGAGTTAAATTCAACAAAAGGATCCTGAACTTCTGGACCGACAGCTTTTGTAACGACGAATGGAGCTTTCCCGAGGATGACCTCAAGATCTTCAAATCCAGTTCCAAATTTGATGGTGGGAATGGCATTATGGGTATTGTGGCTTGTTGATAAGTCAAGGAGAAAGTGACTGTTAGAAACGTTATTGCAGCAGCTTTAAAAAAATGCTATGGGGTTAGTTATTTGGCTGAAACCTTATAATCTTAGTGTGAGCACTAAAAATTAACAGAGGTTGATCTGTAGACTGGGTAAGTCTTTATTTAATTTTTGGGATTTTAAAATTTTAGTAAAAAAAGTTTAAAAGTAGAAGAATTTGATTAATATAAGGATTTTAAAGTGCACACGACAAAATCCAATTAAATTTGCAAAATAGCAAATTATACTTAAAAAGGAGATGTGAAGTGTGTAGGACCCAGTGTGGGACCAACTTTATAACACACAATGCCCAGGTGGAACTAATCCACCAACACACGTATTGGGGATCCGACCCCACATGAAGATTAAAAGTTCTTTAATGGCCTCCTGAACCCCTCTATTCAGAGGTGGTTGTACAAACGGTCCTGAAGTCTAAAGAGTTGACTGTACTTTCCCAAGATGGAAATGTTAAATTATGTCAACAAAAAAAGGGTAATCAATCTCAAGATGGACATGAACACATTACAAATATATAAAAGATAATATTTCTTGATTTAAATAGAGAGAAAAATCGTCCCCAACGGAGTCGCGAGAAGGTGGTTGACAATATTTTTTTTTGTTGGAGGAGTTGCTCGTTAGAAGTTGTTGGCCGCCGGAATCGAAACCACGTCACCTGCTTTGGAAATGTTTTTAATTTATATATATATATAGTTTAGAGAAATATGAAATCAATCTGATATCATATTTTTCATAGTTTAAACGAAAGAGCACTATACCTCGAATCCTGTATCTATCCCAAAAGATAGAGACATGACTTGAAGGTGAGGCTCGATGAAATAAACTAAGAAACATATGACATCTGTTTGTTCTGCGAAACCATTATTTTTGCCGATAAATTCCCTTATTTAATATAAAGAATCAAACAGGGTTTATATTAAGCTGGGTTTAGACAAGCTTCATATAAGAAGTTGCCCTATAGCTAATTACATCTCAGATAACTGATATCACCTAAGAAAACTTTTGATAAAAATCAGGAAATATTATCTTCAAGGAGTTCAAAAGGATAAGACTTTTCAACGAAATCAATTTTCGAACATTTTGTATTTGAAATCCAAAAGAGGAGGAACTAGGGGATGTCATAGATCCAGAGGAGAACCTTGGTGACTTCCCAAGCTACTATATGGTTTGGCTTGAGTTTAAAGAAGAAATTATTCAAGTGTTTCATCCAGTCATCTTTATTAATTAGGGCTTACATTCGTGTGAAACAATCACACAAAGTCTGGAAGATGTGAGGGTTTTGGTTGTGACAAACGACAACCTCAAAATCCTAAGACGACTTAGGGTTTTTATTATAAAGCAAGGCTATACAAAGGCCTAATGAAAAAGTTGAGGATTTTTATTTCATAAGCAAACAACCTCGAAGTTCTATGGATTGGTTGTTTAATTCTAAGGAAAGAATGGTTTAGCTGATGGAGACCTATTTTGTTGTTGAAGATGGCCACACTGCCCACAATACTAGTTTTGAGCTCCTCGTCATGATGAGTTTAAGTTTTCTAATTTGTCAGGTTATGATGTGAAATTAGTGGTCATAATGGCTGAACTTCTTTAAATGTTATGGGGCATGTTAAACTTGATTCGAGCGACACCGGTTAGGATTCTATGGTTCCTTCATTCTGACACCACTATTTTCTATTGCATTCACTTAGTCTGGATGAATTTACTAAACTCAACTTAATGAGTTCCATTATTTCATTTAGACCGTAGGAAGCCTCGTTAGCAACCGTAGGTTACATCCTCCGAGGGATTCCCGATGATTTAATAGAGATGTCTTAATTTAGTTGTAATTGTTGTTTTTTGATATTTGTGATTAAATTTTGAGTTGTTTTATATTTTAAATGTTGTGGCGGTGAATTTTTTTTTNTTTTTTATTTTGGTTTTGCGGCTATCCTAGCTGTTTTGGTTTACATGCAGGGTGACATCATTGTTTAGCATGCTAGTTGGTGTATTTGTTCATACATGCAAGTGAGTAAGTACAGTAACACGCTGAAAAGTAAAGTACGGGAGACTAGAAATGTAGTTAAAGTAAATTACAATAAAAGCATCCCTAGATAGTCTTTCTGCATCTTCAACTGAAAGTCAAAATGTATGTGAGAGCATTTTATGCAAAGCGGGGAAATAAGGTTCTGGTGATCTACCAAATCCTAAATCATATCTTGATGAGCCTTTATAAATTCATTTGAGGAAGATTTCATCAAGCAAGACATACTAAGTTTAGTATATATCTGAGGTATCCTAAAGGTTATGAGGAAGAGGCAGGTCCATGCTTCTCTCTCATCGTGTGGTGAAAAGTCTCGAGCTCATTTAAACTTATTATGTTGCTTAATAATTCATCTTGTAAACACCCCTAATTTTCAGTGAACATCGATTTTTTAATTATCCCTTAGAGTTGGGTAATTATCATTTGTCATTTAATTTGAGAATTATATGGGTGAAAACCTTTAAAAGGGGCAAGTTAATGCTAATAAGACACTTGGCTAATTTTAGCTTTATCTTGGGCTTTTAATGTTTTAAAGATGTTAAATTTTCTAGTTAAATTTGCTTTTCTAATCCTCATTTAACCAAATTTGATTTAGCCTACGTCACCACTAAGCCCTTAAGACCTCGGTGGACATGTTAGTAATTCTTGAAAGAAATTGAATTTTAAATGATAGTAATTCATCATCAAAATGTTTTTATATCATTTAAACTCCAAATAGGGGTAAATTTGTGAGTTATTAACATCCAAAATTATAGCCCTAAGTCTAGGATCATTTAATTTAATAGATCTCACAATTTTAATGATTTAGGAAATTGCAAATTCATCCTTTAATTAAGAAAAGTGAAATTGGTTTCTACCAATTAATTCCTTATGTTTTAATCATCCGAACGTGTTAATTAAGATCAAATATTACCCATTTCTCTTTCTCAAATTAAGCCTAAATGTTAATTAAGGCCAAATTTCTAAAATTATACGCTTGCCCTAAGGCTCTATCACTTCATAATTCATCAAATTTAACTCAAATGACTACTTTGGAATTTTTATCCTACCACACTCATAAGTCAATTAAGAAATCAAAGGAGAAACTGTGTTTTGTCAAAATTTAATTTAAATTACATGATTATATACATGCAAAAATAGGATTTTTCATAGAAAATTTAATAACTTGACCAAGGCAATGCCTAATCACTTGAATTTTTTACTGGAAGTAGATTTAGAATAGAGAACTACTTAGATAAAATTTCATTATTTTTTAAGATTTATTTGAATTATCAGAAATATTTTAATTTGTGGAGTATTAATTAATTATAAAATATATTAAGTGTGCAAAATTAGTTTTTACATTTTGATTGAATCTCTCTAAGGTCAAAGAACCCAAAGAAATAAATTTCATATTTTTATGATTTTTCTTTGAATTATTAGAATTATTTTATCGAGAAATTAAGAAAAACCCTTTTTCAGCCTTTAAAAATTATTTTAAGCTTTTAAAAAAATCAATATGTTCATTTAGAAACTTAGGAAAAATATTCCAATTGCTCATAAGGGCATAAAATTTAGAACATTTCCATGAATATTATTAATTTTAGATTTGTATTAATTTTTTATTATTTAAATAATTAAAATATGCTTAAAAATAAAATTTTTTATTTTAATTACAATTTTATTTTTAGAAAATTTCTCTGGTCACAGAGAGCTCCCAAAACCCATTTCATAAATTTTTGAGTTGTATTTTAATTATTATGATTATTTTGAGTGTTAAAAAAATGTCATTTAACATAGAAAAGCAAATTAGGTTATCAAATCAACTCAAAATGTTTTGAAATTTTATAGGGAGTCCACTGAAATATAAATTACAGTGGAGAATTAAAAACAAGTCATTTAGAAGTGTACTTTTGACAACTTAAATTTCTTTGTGTTTTAGGGTTTTATGAAAATTAGGTGTGTACTTAATGACTTAGCCATGACAAATTTTTCCGAGGGTTCTCTGGAGTGAACCTACCAAAATATTTTTGGATTTCTCTAGACCACATGCTAATTATTATAATTAATTTTACAAACTAGATGCATAAAATTAAAAAATATGGATCTCTGTCTAGTGGTCTCCTCTGACTTTGGAAAAATCAGGGAATATCCCCAATGATAGAGGCAACAACCTGCAAAATATCAAGCAAAGGTGAGGTACTTGAATGCATGGAGAATCAAAATACATATAACAATATTTAATTAATTAAAAATAAAATATGCATCAATTCAACTTCAAACCATTCCCAAATTTTTCTCCTCTGCTCACTAAGCACTAGGATATTTTTCTTTTATTTTTGTGATTTTTTTATGCAAAGATATGATTTTTCAAAGTTATACGCATTTAAATAAATAAAAAAATCCCTATATTTCTATTCAGACACGGGGCGCCGCATCAACCTAAGGTGGCTTCGAAGCTATATGCCACATTCTCTGGTTTGACGCTGCCAACAACCTCAGCTCTAACTCGACCCGCGGTTCATGTTTGAAGGCACTGTCCGACTCGATCTAGTTTGTCCATCCGATACACACTTGATCAAATGGCTCCTCGTCATCATCTCCGATAGCCAAAACCAGTAACTTTAACCTTAAAACCTTAAGATCTCACTCATTTCTCAACCAAATGACCTTGGGCTTGATCCTAGCAAACATATCCATACAGTAAACATGTTATTAAATTGGATCTATGCAAGTGTAGAATGAAAATAAACTTGAGATAGTGAGGAGTTTTATACCTCTGCTCAAAAAAGGGAAGCTTCAATCAAAGGTGTTCGACACATTTGTGGAGGTGCAAGGAGGCTAGAGATTGAGCCTCTTGCTGTAGTGAAAATCCTAGACCCAAATTTGATCAAGGATGAATTTGGGTCTTGATCAAAGTCTAGGGTAGAGGCTCTGTGTGAGGAGGTTTTGATGTGACTTTATCTTCTTTCACTATGGTGAAGGTGTGGGCCAATTTAATTGAGTTTTGGTGCATTACGAAGGTGTGGAGGAGAAAGTCCCGTCTCCGGCAAGGATTTGAACTCAAAAATTGAGCTCTAGCGATTGGAATTAGGGCAGAAGGGTGTTTGGTTTGCACAGAAGAGGTCCTAGAGAGGTTGCAAGAGCAATTTAGCAAGGTTTCCTTAAGAATTTTTTAGCACCCTTATGTTGGTCGTAAAGGTGAGGTTTTATAACCATGGCTAGAAAGGGGAGCTCAGGGCCTGACCTTGGGTGCATAAGTCTGCTAAGGTGGTGGGCTAAGAAGCTCTAAATTTAATTAGGGTGAGCTGGCCCCCAGGGTTGAGATTGGGTTTGATTTAGTAATGTTTTCCCTCAGTTTTGAGGTTCTTCGGTGACTAGGCCAGCCGACAGGGCCAGGGGAGGTGGCTAGGAGGTCTGGTGAGCCAGTGGGAGGGTTAACTATGTTTAACCCTCAATGGCAAGTGATGATGAGGAATATTTTGTGGTTATGGCCTAAAATGGGAATGAATCCCTTAATTTATGGATTCCTTGGTCCATAGTTTTCTTGGGTGGGGCAAAGTGGTTTAGCCTGGTCAATAGAGAGTGCTTAGTGGCTGTGGAGTCATCAATTTGGTGGCTTTAAGATTGTTAGGTCCATTTTGGTGCATAGGTTCAATTTGAGTCCAAATGACCAAAGGTTGGGTTTGGGTTAGGCTATCCATGACTTTGAGCCCAATTTATTGATCAACATTGTGTACATGATTGTAATAAAGATTTTTGGTGAAGGGTTGAAATGATTTTGAGTTCAATTGGGGGTTTAGTTTGAGAAAATTTGAGATTTTGGTCAATTTGAGCATGTTGGATTAGATTTGGATCTAGGTTGGTTTAAGGTTGAGTGAGGTTTAAATTTATTGTTGAAAATGGTCTAAATGAATGTCATCAAGATTTTTCAACATGAAGTGAGTGCCAATTTTTGGGTTAAGGCATTCAACTTGGTGTAATTTGGAGACAGCCAATTTGGGGCAAATTTGGGGATTTTGAATTTGGGTTAAAATTAAATGAAATTGAGGCTTCAAAAAGGGCAATTGAAGGTCAAATTTGGTGTGTAGGAGTGTTATGAAGAGTTTAGGATTCAAATTGAGGCAAATTGAGTAGGTTATGGGGTTCAATTTAATGGGATTATTTCGTAGGGCCAAAATTATGGGTTTTGATGTGGATCAAAATTAAGCTCAAAGCATGGGCCAATTATGCTTGTATTTGGTTTAGATTGGTCATATAAAGGGTTAATTTGAGTTTATAATTGAAATTGAAGAAAATTGGGCTCAAATTGATGAACATTTGAGGTAAATTTGGGAAAATTAGGCCCTTAAAAGCAATTTGAGGGTTTTGGTCAAAATGGTCAAATTGGGCTCAATTGAAGGGTCCAAATTGGTTTTGGAGACATTTGGAGTGATTTTGGACGTTTTGGGAAAACTTGGGGTGTCAAGAGTATTTTTGTAATTTTGGCAATTTTGGGGGTATTCTGGTAAATTTGGAACTTTTCGGTAGCTTTGGGCAACTTGGGTATTTTCAAAAGATTTGAAATGATTTTTGAAAAAAATTAGATATTTTTTAATGAAATTGGGATTTTTTTTGCCAAATTTGTGATTTGAGGTATCTAGGTAATTTGGGTAGGTTTGGAGGTAAAAGATCAAATTCAATATTTTTGGTAGAATTGGGGTGTCAACAACCACATATGAGCTATGGACCGATGGAATCCCCATTTGGGTCCTCTATGAACTAGTCTTAGCTAAACCCTAGCCTAAGGCTAGTGGCTTTAGGGGACCATCTACATGAGTCTCCCAAAAGATCTAGGGGTTAAAGTCAACAATTTTTGGGTTTAGGGTTGTGAGTGATTGTGGGTGAGAGTGAGTGTAAGCGAGTGAACAAGCTCTAGACCAACACTCAGGGTCAACCTTAAGGCCAGACAGTCCTATGGGGGCTCATCTTGAGCTTCCTCATACTAACCCGACCTAATAAGTGCTAGAGGTTAGCACCAATATGTGAAACTTTAAGTTGAGCAAAGAGGAGTGTAGAATTTCTAACGGATAGGGTTCCTTTCTAGTTTTTTAGGAATAGTCAATAGGAAAGTCCTATGGCTAGACCCTAGGCTACTAAAGAGGAAAAACTAAACCTCAACCAAAGGTGAGGTCCACATATACTTAAAATTTCTAATGGAATTACTACACAAATATATTGGGTACTTATAAACTATTTTATAGATTCTAATCCCAAGGATAAGATTATCCCTTATATATTGGTTGTTGAGCACAAACTCCAGGCATCACTGTATTCCTTAATTAAGAACCTCTAGTAGTTATAAAGATATTGTAAATTCATCTACATGTTACTCATCAAATAGACTAGCTACTCCTATCAAATGAAAAAAAAGTGAGATTAAAGATATAACAAAATTGATATGGAATTGTTGTTGTTAAAATTAAAGAATTCTCTTATAAAACTTAAGTTTGAGTATAAATAGAGTTGTAGTGAACTTGTCAATCCAAATACTACAAGAGAACATATAAGAATTTCTATAATAAGAATTTAAGGAATCACCTCCCTAATGATAAAAAAAAATCAAACCAAACTACTAACAATCAAGACATCTACCAATCATTAATAAAACTAATCGATCCACACTAAAGCAAACACAATACAACCTTAACAATCATAACTCTCAAGCACACTAAATCAAACCACACTGATAACTATGGGTTGCCTCCCATAAAATGCTTTGTTTAAAATTGTCAGCTCGACAAATGATTCTACCTGGATCAAAACTCCATTTAAGTAATCCTTGATCAATCACCCAATCTTTTCTAGATCCAAGGATTCCTACAAAGTCCTGAAATTTAAGGAATCACCTCCAATATTCTTCAAGTAATTTTCTCAATTTTCATATTAATATCATCATTAAATTTTATAAGAAATGGATCTTTATGTGATACTTCATGATCTTTATATATTTATCTTAGTTGAGGAAATAGGTTTTTCTATATCCTTAGGAATTTTTTCCATTGGTCCTTCAATCTCCTCATCCTCATTTCTCAACTCAAAGTTCGTTTGAAACATATCCTCAAATTTTCGTCTAAATATAATATAGTAAGTAAAATTATATTTAATAAAAGTTTTTTAAATAGAAAAAAATAAAAGAACTAAAATCTAAATTTAGAGAACTTACAATATTTCTAAATTAGATAGGAACTCTTATTTTCATAATTTTTAACATTAAAAATTTTCAAACTTTAAGTTGGTCTCATTGACTAATTATTTTTTCTAAATTAGACTACTATATTTCTAAATCTAAATTTTTAGTAACTCCTAAAGAAACTCATATATATATCATACATTTTTGGTTTTTAAAGATTAAAGTGTCACTTGAGGACAAGTAACATTTTAAGTTTGGGGGATTTTGATACACCTAAAATATATAATATTTTTGGACACATTTGTATACCTATTTTTAAGATATTGCACTTTAATGAAAGTTATTTTTGTGTTTTTCTTGCTGATACAAGTAAAAATGGAGAAAATGCTTAAAGGAGTGAAAAAGGATCAAATTTGGAGCAAAAAGGTGAAAAATTGTGCAAAAGTGTTTTGGCGCCTAAGCGCCCGATCCGGTGCTTAAGCGCTAGTTAAACAGAGAAGGCCGCACCTAAGCACTGAGACCGTGCACTTAAGCACCATTCGCAGCTACTAGACTAGTAAAATCAATTTTCATGAATTTCGAAGAGGTTTTTGAGGCACCCATTGGCTTAATAGGTGGTTATAACCACCATGGACGAAAATTATCATGAAAGGATGCAGCTCTTGGGCAAATTCATCGAATCACAACACATTTTAAAGAGATCACAAGGCACCTCTTGGAAAACTATAAAAGAAAGAAGAGAGCACATAGAAAAGAGTCCTAAAAATATTGGCATGTTTTGAAAGTTCTTTTCTGGGGAGTTAATTCGGAGAGATTTTCAGTATCCACTTTTTATTTACTTTATCATTTTTGTTATTTATTTTGAGTGATTATAAAAGAGAAAAGATTCATAATAACTTTAAAGTTTAGTTGAGAACATAAGATAAGTTTTTATCTTTTTATTTTAGACTACTTTTGGTTTTAATCGAGACATGTTATTGGTTTGACAGTGATTTTTTCTTCTAAACTAAAGTGTGTTTTTGTTTTGTCCATGGATTATGAGTATTTTTCTTTATCTTTCTTCTTAAAATGATAAGTAATTAAGTTTTGGATGGAAGTTGTGGAGACTATTGATCTTTAATGTTGGAAGAAGTTATGATGATTTGAATCCATGCATTTCACTTACTTCTTGATTTGGCTAATCTAGATGTTAAAATTTGTTGTGAGAACATGTAAGGACAGGGCTGGTATTGTCTCAGTCAATAATTGAAAAGAATCACATGAGGTTGTATGAATGAGAATGTAGTTCATATGATTGAGGGCAAATAAATAGGGAAATATTCATTGATGGGTGTAGAGTTAGAGACTTTAAAGTGGCAGTTTAAATCCCCCAACATGGTTTATTATTTTAGGTTCTGATATGAGAATGTTAGTCCCCATGTGGAGGGAATCGAGGGAACTCTAGAGTGAGAGCTAGTATCTTCCCTTCCTTGCCGGTCTTTAGAACTATTTAAACATTAAATTAGCCAATGTTTTTTATAACATCTCTAGTATGGATAAAGAATATTATTACTCCTATTTGGCACAACACAATTTGCATACTTCCATAATAGAATTCCAATACTTATTACTGATTCATGATAAGAAGAAAGATATTTTTATAATAAGTACTTTTCTTCTAAAAAACTTTAGTTATCTTTTTAAGTTGTTATTGTTTCGTTAAAATATCAAAAATACCAAAAATATTTAAATTTTAAAATTCTGCAAAAATTGATTTTAGTTTAAATAATTATCTTTTTAAAAAAAGAAAAACATTTTAAAAAGTGCATATCGCATAATCTTCCCTGTGGATATTCAGGTCTTAATCAAAAAGTCTTACATTACTCGATAATGATACGTATACTTGTGTAGTATCCCGATATAAATATATATAAATTAAAAAAGTTAAATTCTTACTTTTATTCCGGATTAGGTTCTTAGTTTTGTTGCAAAATATGGAAATATAAGTGTAAAATACCATCAAAACTATTGTTATATTGTGCATAAGCCTTAAGTATTCAAGGATCAAGTTTTTGGCACCGTTGTCGGGGATTAAAATCTTCAAGTAGTGGTGTCAACTTCATAAATCCTTACATGTACAAAAGATCAGGACATAAACACATTTTTTTCCATTTTTCTTCTTAACATGTACAATGTTAGCTAACCAGGTAGGGTATTGCTCTTCTTGTACGAAGTTAGCGCCTATTAATTTCTTCACCTCGACGAAGACTTGCTGCTCTATTTCGAGGCGCATTCTTCAAAGAGATTGTTTTACTGGGTTTATATATTTTTCCACCCCAAGTTGATGAACTGCAACCTCTACTGACCTCATAACTCCATGCAAAGCAATCTTTGAATTTTGTTAACAGTTTAATCAACTCTAAAAAATCGTCATCGTTGAGTAGAGAACTTATAAATGTAGGTAGGGATTTTTTTCAGTCCCGAGGTTAATTTCCTTTAATTCATCAACAATTAATTTAATTTCCTCCTCAAATTCTGGCGGAGCAGCTTCTATTAGCGGATCCGTAGAGTCATCCTCCATATTGAGGCAATCCTCTCTTGATTCAATAGTAAGAACCATGCAAAATTTTGAATCATCCACTGGTCCAACTGTACCTAATCTGAGAACCTCTTTCAAGTTGTGAGTTTGACTTTGAACATCCCATAATTTTTGAAAAAGTTGTAGTTTAACTTTCGGCATTTGTTTTGGAAAATATCCATGTTGAATTAACTTTTGTACACAAGTCAAAAAGTAACCAAAAGGAAATTCCAATAATCCATTGGTATCATCACCCAATTTTACATGATTTTCAAGATTAGTAGAGGTATGAGCACAATAAGATTTGATCGGCTTTGAACAAACGCTACTGACTTCCTTAACCTCTAAACATTCGACCTTTTGAGGGAGAATGTGAGTAAGGGTCATGACATTCACATAGTGGTTTATCCGATCATACATTGTCTCATATTTGATTTTCTTCATATCTTCTAAGGATATCTCGTACTGAGGTATCTTCTATTTTGTCACATTATTTTATCTTCAAAACATTCTTCATCACCAATGTAGATGGTGGGTCTAGTCCATTCAACAAGTGAGTTGGCTCTTCCTTGTCCCCATCCCTGACCTCGACCTTGGTTATACAAACTAAAAGAACCCCCACCAATTTGCTAGAAAAAAGTGGCGGGAGATTGCTAAAGCGGAGTTGAATTGCTTCCTCTTTTTGATTCTTTTGAATCTTCACTTTTTCTTTCACAATTTCATGAGAGAAGACAGTTTTCTTTGGAGGCTCGTAGTAGGCGGCATCTTCATGAATACGAACTTCATGAACTGAAAAATAGTTGTAGATCTCCCTTGATGTAATGTTCTTGTCCATATTTGTAGTACTTAATGCACTGGTTTATAGACGATGGAACCATGTTGTGTTTGTGAATCCATGGTCGACCAAATAGTGTGTTGAAAGACGTCTCAGCATCGATGATATGGAACTTAGCAGTTGTTACTAGTTTTTCAACCTTCATAAGTAATTTAATTGATCTAAGGGCTCTCTCTCCATTTTGGTTGAATCCTCTTAACATCATTTTATCGTCATAAGCTCTTAGGCTTCAATGTCCAAATGGGCCATTATCTGTAGACTCATCAATTCGAGGGATGCTCCAGGATCTATTAAACTCTGGACAACACTATTGGTCCTATTTTTAGGTTTGAGGATTGTTGCCCGTAAGAAGTTGTCCGTTACAGGAATCAAAATCTCGTCACCCGCTTCGGAAGGACATTTTAATATGAAATCAAATTGACCCCATATTTTTAATAGTTGAAATGAAAGAACGTTGTAACTAAAATCATGTATCTATCCCGAATGATAAATACAAGACTTGAGGATGAGGCTCGATCAAATAAACTAAGGAATATATGAAATTTGTTTGGTCTACAAAATCTTTATATATGCCGACAAGTTCCCTTATTTAACATACAAAATTAAATAGGATTTATATTAAGGTGGGTTCGGACATGCTTCCTATAATGACAAGCCCATATAGTTAACTACATCTTAAATGACCAAAGTCACCTATGAAGACTCTCGTTAAAAATTAGGAAATATTTTCTTCAAGGATTTCAAAAGGATAGGACTTTTCAGTGAGATCGGACAAAGATGTAAGAAAGGGGATTGCTTTAAGGCTGGAGCATTTTGTTATAACGTTCAAAGGAGGAAGAACTAGGGGATGTCATGGATCCAGAGGAAAACCTCAGTGACTTCCTAAGCTATCCAAATGTTCAACTTCATTTTTAAAGGGAAATGTTTAATTGTTTCATCCTACCAATTTTTATTTGTTAGGGCTCACATTCGTATGAAACGATCACACAAATAGCCCGAAAGATGTGAGGATTTAGTTCGTGACAAGTGAAAACCTCAGAATCCTAAGACGAGTTAGGGCTTATATTATAGTACAGGGCTATACAAAGGCCTAAAGATATGGTGAAGATTTACGTTGCATAAGCAAGCAACCTCAAAGTGTTATGGCTTTGCTATTTATATATAAGGAAGGAAGGTTAGTTTAGTTGGGGAAGACAGGTTTTGCAGTTGAAGATGGTTGTGCTGCCCACCATTCTAGCTTCAAGCTTCTTACCGCGATGATTTTGAGTTTTCTAGTGTGTCTAGTTATGATGTCAAATCAGATGGCCCTATGGTTGAAGTTTCTTAAATTTTATGGGGGCATGTTAAAGTTGATTAGAGTGACACCTGTTCGGATCCCACAGTTCCCTCGTTCTGGCACCACTATTTTCTATTGGATTCACTTATTCCAAATGAACTTACTAAACATAATGAGTTCCATAATTTCATTTAGACCGTGGGAAGCCTCGTTAGCAACCGTAGTTTACCTCCTTCAAGGAATTCTCGATCATCCAATAGAGATGTCTTCATTTAGTTGAAGTTGTAGTTTTTTGTGATGTTTGTGATTAAATTTTGAGTTGTTTTACATTTTGAATGTTGTGGAGGTGACTTTTATCGTGGTTGATTTTAGTTTTAGTTTTGTGGCTATCCTGACAGTTTTAGTTTTCATGCAGGGTGACATTGTTGTTTAGCATGCAAGTTTGTAGGTCTAAAAGTATAATATGAAAGTATAAGAAAGATAACGTTGAAAACTGTAAAAGTGTACCCGGTGAGTCTTCTCGTTCCACCACCTGAAACTCAAAAGGCATGTTAAGGTAGTTTATATGAAACATGGAAGTAAAATTTTGACGACCTACCTAAATCTAGGTCATATCTTGGTGGGTTCCTTAGAAGTTTAATTAAGTATGACGTTGCCAAGCCAAATATATTAGGTTTATCAGATTTTTTAGGTTTCCAACAAATCTAGAGAAAGAAGTAGGTCTGTGCTACTCTCTCGCTTCCCGGTGGACAATCCTGAGTTCTTTTAAACTTATTATGTTGCTTAATAATTCATCAAGTAAATAACTTTAGTGCTCAGTGAGCATTGATGTATCAATTATCCCCAAGAGTAAGGTAATTGTCATTTGTAATTTAATTTTAAATATTACGTGGGTGAAGACCTTAAAGAGGCAAGTTACTGTCATTGGAATACTTAGCCAAATTTTGTTACTAATTGGGCTTATAGTGTTTGAAAGATGCCTTAATTTTAATTGAGTTTGTTTTTCTAATCCTCATTTAATCAGTTTTAATTTAGCCAAAGTCACTACTAAGCCCTTAAGACCAAGGTGAGTGTCTTAATTAGTTTTGAAAAGATTAAGCTTTAGGTGGTCATGATTCATGATTTGAATTTTATTTGAATATCAAAATAGGGGTATTAAATTGATTAATTATTGACTTCAAAAGTCATACCTATGAGTCGATAAACTTCCAAATTCTAATAATTTTAAAAAATTTATTAACTTATCTTTTCAATTAAGAAAGTGAGGTTGGTTTCTACCAATTAACCTCTTGTGTTTCTAACATCCAAATTAAGATCAGACGGTACCCATTTCCCTCCTTAAATTAAGCTTAAATGTTAATTAAGGCTAAATTTCCAAAATTACACATTTTCCCTTAAGATTCTAACACTTCATAATTTGTCAAATTCAATTCAAATGACTTTGAAATTTTTATCTTACCTCATTCATGGGTCAATTAAGACATCAGAAGAAAAAATGTGATTTTTTAAAATTTAATTTAATTTATATAAATATTTTCATGTAAAAATATGATTTTCAAAGAAAATTCCTAACTTTACCAAAGTAGACTTAGACTAGAGAAGCCTTTGGACAAAATTTTATGATTTTTTGAGTTTTATTTGACTTTTTAAGAATTATTTTAAGTTTTGGGGTATTTATTAAATATAAAATATTTAATATTGAGAAAATTAAGTTTTATATTTTTGAAAAATCCTCCTGAAGTCAAAGAACTCATAGGAGAAAATTTTATATTTTTCTAACTTTTATTTGATTTATTGGAATTATTCTTAGTGAAAACCCATTTTAGCCTGAAAAAAATATTCTTAAGCTTTGAAATTCAGTATTTTATTTAGAAAATTAGGAAAAATATTCTAATTGTTCCTAAGTGCTTAGGAAGCAATTTGGAACATTTTCATGAATTTTATTATTTTTGTGATTCTTTATGGATTTTTAATCTTTTAAATATTTAAAATAGGTTAAAATTATGTTTTTATTTTAAAAACCATTTTATTTTTAGAAAATCCCCCTGATCACAGAGAACTTAAAAAATAAGTTTTTAG
>NEWO01002198.1:0-10543 GCA_003013225.1 Phalaenopsis aphrodite
ATTGCCAAATTACCAAAATACCCCTCCTTAGCCCAAAATTTCAAAAACTCCAAATAACTCCAAAAACTCCCAAAACCTTCCAAATATTCCCAATTTCATTTTTCTCAACTACCACTTGATCCAATTTGACCGATTTGACTATTTTGACAAAAACCCCCAAATTGCGTTTAAAGGCCCAATTTCCCTAAATTCACCTCAAATGTCCATCAATTTGGTCCCAATTTCCTCCAATTTCTATCCTAAACTAAAATTCACCTTTCACATGACCAATCAAAACCAAATCCAATCTCAATTGGCCCATGCTTTGAGCCCAATTTTGATCTAAATGAAACCCGCAATTTTGGCCATATGACTTAATCTCACCAAATTGAACCTATAGCCTACTCAATTTGCCACAATTTATGTTGAAAACACTTCATAAAACTTCTACACATCAAAATTTACCTTCAACTAGCCTTGATAAAGCCTCAATTTCATTTAATTTTGATATATGTCCAAAAGCCCCAAATTTTCCCTAACTTGTCCATGTCTCAAAATTCCACCAAATTGATTGTCTTAGCCCCAAAATTTCCACTCCATTCCTTCATGAAAAATCTTCATAACATATATCTTGATCATTTGGACTATTCAATTGAGCAAAATTCCAAACCTAGCTTAACCTAAGCCCAAGTTTAGTCCAACATGCCCAAAGTAACCAAAATCTCAAAATTCTTCAAATTGAGCTTCAAATTGAACTCAAAATTACTTCAATCCTTCACCAAAAATCTTCATTACAGTCATCTACACAATGTTGATAAATAAATTGGGCTCAAGGTCATGGCTAGCTTAGCCCGAAACCAAGCTTTAATCAAATTGACCTACATGAACCCCTTCACCAAAGGTTGACCCAACCCAATCTAGCCAAATTCGTCAAGGCAAGACCACCACAGCCAAATTTTGGACCTTATTGACCAAGCTAAGCCCCATGGAACCACCCAAATGAGCCATGGACCAAAGGTTCCCCAAATCAAGGGATTTACATCCAAAATTGCTTAAGCCTAAGGGATTTTTGCCAAAACTAAACACCTGTCTAAATAAATTATTGTGTCAGATTCCTATGGCTCACCTGACCTCCTGGCCACCTCCTATAGGCTTGCCGGCTAGCCTAGTTACTGGAGGAGCCAAAACCATGAGCCACCCTAAAAAAATCCAAACCCAATTCAAACCTAGAGGACACCTCATCCCATTTAAAGTTTAGAGCTTCTTTCTCCTCCACATAAGCATCATTTTACACCCCTAAATTCGACCACATAGCGACCCTAAGCCATTTTTAGAAAACCTCCACCTCCATGGCCATGGAAGGTGTGTTGAAAGTTTCTTAAGGATACCCTCTGAAATCACTCCCTAAGCTTCCTTAAGACCTTGACGGTGGAACCCAACCACTCAATTTCCCTAATTACCCCTGCCATAGCTCAATTTTTTAGCTCAAATCCTTATCGGAGACAGGACATTCACCACCACACCTCCACAGTGCACCAAATCAAAATTAAACTCACCCATAGTATCATTACACTGAACTAAGACATAGCCATATCAAATCCCCCTCATACAAAGCCTCTAGGATAGCTCAAGGCCAACACCCAAATCTAGCCTCGATCGAATTCATGTCTAGACCTTTCACCACAACTAGAGGCTCAATCCTCAGCCTCCTTGAACCTCCATGAAAGTGTCGAGCACTGATACATTGAAAATATATGTATTTTTAGGCTCATATTTTATACTTATTTTTTGTGAAATTGCACCATAAGGGAAGGTATTTTGATATTCTTTTGTAGGTTGTTGATTTTTAGGAATTAAAGCAAAAAAAGAAGCAAAAATAATGGAATTTGTAGTTAAAATGACTTTTTTTATGAAGTACTCAGCGCCGACTGTTCAAAGGGAAGCGTCGTCCATGCAGAACAATAGAACAACTGAAATTTTTACTCAGCGCAGATGGCGCCAGACTAGCGTCGATGGCGCCAAAAGCGGTTCAACCCCCTTTTCTAGAAGGATCAATCTAATTGGATGATTTTTTAAGATTTTGTGGAGACACCTCTTGGAGAATCGACCATGGGCTTCATTTGGGGCCAAAATTCATCAATAAATGGACTCATTTTCTCTCCAAAACATTCCACCACGCTTTATTTTCGCCATTCTTCATAATCCATCTTCATTCCACCCCCATATTGGAGTCCACTAGTGATTTTTCTTTTATAGTTTAGAGTTTGTGTGGTGAGATTTAGTGTGAAACTTTATGTAAGAGTGTTGAAGAAGGAGAAAAGTGACAGATATCTTCTTCCTCCATTTCTAAGGAAAGGCTATAAGGGATTTGCTTCAAGAAAGAGTTTCAGATAAGTTTGTTTGTTTATTAGTGTTGTATGCACTTTATTTTATATTTGAAATTTGTGTTTTGTAGTGTCTTTCTCATGAAGTTTGAGTAGTTCCCTCTTTCTTTCTCCCTACTCTGAGATATGGTGAAATGAAGAGATAATATGATGTGCCAATATTAAAATATAAAATAAATTATGATTTTTTTTCAACTCTGAACTTAATTTACATTTTGATCTGACCAATTAAATTGTTAAAACATGTTGTGTAACATATGATTCGGGAAATGATGTATGAGCTCTATAACACAGTGAGGATCACATTTGATTTCATGGGGGATAAATTTATTCAAGGAATTAAGTGCAATAAAATAGGGAAAAATTCTTTATTGGGTGTAGAATTGGAGAATCTTTAGGGTGACAGACTAAAACCTCTAATTCGGTCTTAGTTTTTAAAAACTAAAGAGAGAGTTAGCGTTCAGGTGAAGGGAAGTGGGAGCCGATATCCTCCCAGCCTAACCACAGATTTAGGAACTGAACCTAGGATTAGCCAATGATTTTCTATGCACTGTATCAGGGTAAAGAATTATAATTGCTCATATTTCACATAATACATATTATAAACATTCATCTGATCTCATTTCACAAGAACCTCATTGTAGTGAGAAGGATGCCTTTTCACATAAGAAATCTTCATTACATAAACAAGGTTAGTAGATTAGTATTTACTTTTTTAAACTTTGTATTTCTATTTTCCTAATAGTTAAGTACTTTAGTTTTCATAATATCTCAACATTCAAAATTAGTGACAGTGATTTCATTTGATTTTCTGTGAATTTTCTAATAAAACTTATCATTCCCAATTTACACCTTCCTTATGGGATCAATATTTGGGGCTTAAATAGAAAATCCTTTATTACATGATAACAATACGTATACTTGCGTAGAATCCCAATATTAATTGTCTATAATTGTATAAATTTTACAAAACTTAATTTTCATACAAGGGTCAAGTTTTTTTGCGATGTAGTGGTGTCAACTTCATAAATCCCTACATATAAAAAATCGGGATCAAGTTTTTGGTGCCATTGCGTGGGGAAGGTAACAGTTAAATTTAGGTAAATTAAATAGTTTTGATAAATTAGTAAAGATAGAGATAATATATATACTATAAAAATATATAAAAATAAAAAATATATATACAAAAAATCAAAAATTCAAAAAGAAATTTATTTAAGAGTGTTAAAAAAAAGAATTTTACTTGATTTAATTTACTTATTTATGTGAAATATTGGATCTGAAGGCTTAGTATCTTACGACTAAGAGTTAGAACGTACTATTATGAAAATTCAAAAACAACAAAGAGAAATTAAAAATTTAAAAGAAATGGAAAATAACTTAGAAAATCGAATAAATAAGAATTGACAAAGACCTTTAAAAGATTATGTGAATCCGACAGTAGATGAACTTCACTTGACTATTCAAAATCTTGATGTTGCTGCTAAGTCATTTGAGCTTAAACTTGCTATTATCTAAATGGTACAAAATAATTAGTTTGGAGGATCACCTACTGAAGATCTTAACTTAATCTTTCTAGTTTTCTTGAGATTTGCCCTACATTTAAATATAACAGAGTGTTTAATGATGTTGTTAGACTTAGAATTTTTCCTTTTTCATTAAGGGATAAAGTCAAGGCTTGGTTAAATTCATTAGCACCTTGATCTATTAGAACTTGGGGAGAACTATCTCAAAAATTCTTGGCTAAATATTTTCCACCCTTGAAAACCGTTAAGCTTAGAAATGATATTACATCTTTTTGTCAATTTGAAGGGGAATCAATATATGAAGCTTGGGAAAGATTTAAAGATCTTCTTAGAAAATGTCCACACCATGCTTTGCCAGATTGGTTAATAATTCAAACTTTCTACAATGGATTGTAGTATCACTAAGATCTGTTATAGATGTTATTGCGGCTGGATCATTAATGTCAAAACCTTTTGATGAAGCGTATTCTTTAATTGAAAAAATGACTACTAACAATTTTCAATGGCCCTCTGAAAAGGTACATCCTCAGAGATTAGCCAGTGTTCATGAATCAGATGCAATGTCTATTTTTGGATCTCAAATTGCTGTTATTTCTAAAAAGATTGATCAAATAGGAGTGAACTATTCTCAAATACCTCCAGTATAAGAGGAAAATTCACTAGAGGGATTATTAATACTCAACCATCTTATGAAACCTTATGAAAGTTTACGAATGAGTGTGAAGATAAATTAAAGCAAGGAGTTTATTTAAGAATGAGTGTGAAGATAAATTAAAGCAAGAAGAAATTTTTGAAAATGAAGATGAAATAAAAGGAGAAGATTTGGATTATATTCAAGGCAAATTTGAAAAGTTAGATTTGTTGGAAAACGATAATAACAATCTTATTCCTTCAAGTATTAAACCACCTGAACTTGAATTAAAAATATTACCTGGCCATTTAAAGTATGTATGTTTAGGAGAGTCATCTACATTATTTGTTATTATATCTTCTGAGTTAACTGAAATTCAAGAGCAAAGGTTGATAGAAATGTTGAAAAAGTATAGAAAGGCTTTTGGATGGACTTTAGCAGATATTAAAGGAATTAGTCCTTCAATTTGTATGCACAGAATTTTATTAGATGAACATTATGAACATAAAGCTGATCATCAAAGAAGATTAAATCTAATAATAAAAGAAGTTGTTAAAAAAGAGATTTTAAAATGGTTTGATGTTGGAATTATATATCTTATTCAGATAGTGCTTGGGTAAGCCCAATTCACTGCGTTCCGAAGAAAGGAGTAGTGACTATTGAAGAAAATGAGAAAAATGAATTAATATCAATAAGACAAGTTACTGGTTGGTGAATTTGTATTGACTATAGAAAATTAAATATGGCCACCAGAAAAGATCACTTTCTTCTACACTTTCTAGACGAAATATTGGACAGATTGGCTGGGAATAAATATTATTACATCTTAGATGGATATACTGGTTATCATCAAATTCTAATTGCTCTAAAGGATCAAGAGAAAACAAAATTTACAAGCCCATATGGAACATTTCCTTTTCGTAGAATGTCTTCTAGACTATGCAATGCACCTGCAATATTTCAAAGATGCATGATGTCAATTATTAGCAATTTTATAGAACATGGAATGGAAGTGTTTATGGATGATTTTTCTATACTTGGGACTTTGTTTAGGTTGTCTTAATAATTTTAAAAAAATTTTGGAAGTATGTGAAAAAGTCAACCAAGTATTAAATTGGAAAAAAATGACAATTTATGGTTGCAGGAGGTATTGTGCTTGGGCATAAAATTTCTGAAAAAGGCATGAATGTAGATTTTGCAAAAATTCAAGTTATAGAAAAATTACCACCACCTACTAATGTTAAAGGGGTGAGAAGTTTTCTAGGACATGCTGATTTTTACAGGCGCTACATAAAAAATTTTTCAAAAATAACTAAGCCGCTATGACAATTTTTAGAAAAAAAGATAAAAAATTTGAATTTGATGAGGAATGCATAAAAGCATTTGAATTATTAAAGAAAAAATTAGTCACTGCACCTATAATAGTGCCACCTGACTGGGAAAAACCATTTAATTTATGTACGATGCCAGTGATTATGCTATTGGGGCTATATTAGGACAAAGACGCGACAAAGTTTTTAAAGTTATATATTATGCTAGTAAGACTCTAAATGATGCTCAAATTAATTATAATACTACTAAAAGAGAGTTATTAACTATTGTTTATGACTTTAATAAATTTAGACCTTATTTAATTGGAACCAAATGTATAGTGCATACATATCATTCTACTATTAAACACTTAATGCAAAAGAAGGATGCTAAACCAAGATTAATGAGATGAATACTTCTATTGTAAGCGTTTGATTTTACCATGATTGATAGAAAAAGAAATGATAATCAAATAGATGATCATTTGTCTAGGATAGAAATAAAAATATTAACTAATTTTGCAAATGAAATTTTAGAAAATTTCCTCGATGAACAGTTGTATAGTATTGATGAAATTGATGTATCATAGTATACTGATATAGTGAATTATATTGTAAGTGATATTTTACCACCTATTATGAAAAATCCACAATTAAAGAAATTTATATATGATTCAAAAGTCTATTTTTTTAAAGGAAAAATTAGTCACTGCACCTATAATAGTGCCACCTGACTGGGAAAAACCATTTAAATTATGTGCGATGCCAGTGATTATGTTATTGGGGCTATATTAGGACAAAGACATGACAAAGTTTTTAAAGTTATATATTATAATAGTAAGACTCTAAATGATGCTCAAATTAATTATAATACTACTAAAAGAGAGTTATTAACTATTGTTTATGACTTTGATAAATTTAGACCTTATTTAATTGGAACTAAATGTATAGTGCATACATATCATTCTACTATTAAACACTTAATGCAAAAGAAGGAAGTTAAACCAAGATTAATGAGATGAATACTTCTATTGTAAGCGTTTGATTTTACCATGATTGATAGAAAAAGAAATGATAATCAAATAGAAATAAAAATATTAACTAATTTTGCAAATGAAATTTTAGAAAATTTCCTCGATGACCAGTTGTATAGTATTGATGAAATTGATGTACCATAGTATACTGATATAGTGAATTTTATTGTAAGTGATATTTTACCACCTAATATGAAAAATACACAATTAAAGAAATTTATATATGATTTAAAAGTCTATTTTTGGGATGATCATATTTATATAAACAATGTAAAGATCTAATAGTTAGAAGATGTGTGCCTTATGAAGAAACTCTACAGATAATTGAAATATATCATGATTCTAAATTTGGAGGATATTTTGGAATAAATAGAACTTCTTATAAGATTTTGCAAGCTAGATTTTATTGGCCTACTATTTTTAAAGATGTTAATTAATATATTAAAATATTCGATAGATGTCACCGAGTAGGAAATATTTCTAGAAGAAATGAAATACCTCTAAATTACACATTGAAAGTTGAAATTTTTTATGTGTGGAGATTAGATTTTATGGGACCATTTATGTCTTCATTTGGAAACTTATATATATTGCTTGCAGTTGATTGTATGTCCAAATGAGTTGAAGCTATTGTTGTACCCAGATGTGATGCTTGGAGTATTTCTAAAATTTTAATTAAAGATATTTTTACAAGATATGGAATGCCAAGAGTAATTATTACTAATGGAGGATCTCATTTTAGGAATAAGAGAATCAAAAAATTACTTAAGAAATGTGATCTTATGTGTAGATTCTCTACTGCTTATCATCCTCAGACTAGCGGTCTAGCAGAGATATCAAATCGTGAAGTTAAGCATATTTTAGGAAAAACTGTAAATCTTTATAAATTGGATTGGTCTGCTAGAGTAGATACTGCATTATGAGCATATAGAACTACTTATAAGACTCCTATAGGAATGTCCTCATACAGACTGATATTTGAAAAAACATGCCATTTACCAGTTGAATTAGAGCATAAAGCATTTTCGGCTATCAAGGAATTTAATTTTAATCTAAAAGATGCTCGTGAGAAAAGATTATTGCAACTCAATGAACTTGAGAAAATAAGAAATGAAGCATATGATAATGCAAAAATCTATAAAGAAAAAATGAAAATATGGCATGATCGGAAGATTATTCAGAAAAAATTTGAACCTAGTCAAGAAGTTCTCTTATATAATACAAGATTGAGTTTGTTTCCACAAAAAACTGAAATCCATATGGTTATGACAATTTAAAGTGATTAAAGTCAATCATTATGGAACTGTTGTTATTAAAGATTCTAGCACTGGAAAAGATTTAAAGTTAATGGGCATTGTTTGAAACATTATTATGAAGGTCACATATCTCAATTTAAAGAAGTTTTAATGTTAAGTCAACCCAACTAAATAAATGAAGTGTCGAGATGACGACGTTAAACCAAGCGCTTTATGGGAGGCAACCCATACATATATGTCTATGTATTACTATTTTTTTTTATAAGTGTCTTATATATTAGTAGATAATATTCCTACACAATTGCATTTATTATAAATTAAGTTAAATATTGGTATTGGAGAAATGTTGGAATTAAATTGAACTAAAAATGAAAGTCACAAAATTTTGGCCACTGACGCCGACAGGGCCCAAGAAAACAGACCTCAGCGCCGGCAGCGGCAATGGCGTAGAGATCAGTTTGACAGTTCATATGACTTTTGGCAGACTTTGGCAGGATTTCGGTCTATAATAACCGTCAGGGGGAATTTTTAAAGTCCTAAAAACTTCCGTGGATGCCTAGAAACTTCTTATTTTCAGATTTCATGGCTTCCAATTCAAGAAATACTTAAAGGTATGGAGTTTTAAATAGAAGAAAGTTTATTAGTTTCGATGCACAAAGATTATACGATAAAGTTATTATGAAGAAGAGATTGATCAAGGAGAGAGGATTTTTTAATCATGGATTGATCAATCCAAGTTCTCTGGTTGACAAGATCATTTTGCAAAGGCGATGGGAAGTTCTATGTTACACTACTGTTGTGGTTGTTATTCCTGTTGTTAAGGAGTTCTATGAAAATCTACATGGAATTACCTAAGGAGTTGTCTTTGTACGAGGTAAGGTTGTACCATTTACTCCTGCGAGGATTAATGAATTGTATATGATAGAAAATGTTCCAATCTGTCATTATAAAAATTTCATTCCTAGGCAAGATTTGATGCAAGATGATTATAATTTTCTGATGGATGAAAGTGATATATGTGAAGTACGAGATGAAGGATACATTAGTTTTCCTTTTTCATCACTTAATCTAATTTTGAAGCAGTGTCATTTCCTTATTTGTGCAAAATTACTCCCTACCATGAAGATTAGTAGAGTCACCAAGGAAAGTGTTATTTTAAACTATTGTATTCAAATGAAAAAACATATTGATATAGGATCAACCATATTTAAATCTGTTATGGGTATCATTGTGAATGGGCAAATTTATGGATTTGAGCATCCTTATACAATTTTTCTGATTTGCAGTCAATCCCAAGTGTCATATGAAAGTTGGGAAAAAGTTTTACTATCATGGGAGCCCATGATCCATATTGATGATCGGTATGTTGGTAATGGTAATGAAGCACTAAATGCTATTATGGATCATTCTTCACATGCTTTAACTCCATTAATACCACGAACAGTAGAAAGTTTGCTAGGTTTGGAGAAGAAATTGAAGAAAATTTAAAGGGAACTTCAAAGTATTATGAATGCAGTGGGAGATCTTAAGTACCTTTTTATCACCTTGATTAGAGAATTACAGAAAATTTTGATCATATTGGAACTTTTGAAGCATGATTAGTTCGAATGTTTAAAGAAAATAGGTGGATCAAAGAAAATTTAACAGTTCAATTCCTGTACTGATCCTTCTACAACCTATATGTTCATTATCAATCCATGGGAGATATTAGAGGAGGTGAAAGCATTGAAGATGAATCAGAATGAATGAAGACTTTGGATTCTCTACTTGCTTAAGAATATTTATTTATTTGATGTAATTGTGTGGATTTGATTTAATTTGGTTTGGTTTATTTTTTCTTTAGAATTCTGAACTTTGATTATGTGTATAGTTTTTTGCAGTGTTTAGTGTTGTGGCTTGATTTTGACGCTCATTTATAAGTAGTTTGCTTAATAGGTGTGAATGTGTGATTTGTGAAACGTGTTTGTAAATAGTCTATTTTCATATATAAAAGTTAGTTTGTTGTTGTTTGTGAAAATGATTATTTGTGAATGTTTATTTGTGAATTATTGATAGATAAAAATTTGTATTTAAAAATACTAAAAAAAACTTCGGAGTAAATAAAAAGGAAATTGAAAATTTGAAAAAATCAAAATAGTGAATTTCGGGCCTTCGACGTCGACGACATTAGCATGGGCGCTGACGGTGCCTTCAACTCGAGAGCAGTAATAACCTCTTTAATTTGTGATTTTCACCGTAAAATCTCCATTTTTACCCCCTAAAGTCACCTTGAACCTTCGGTTTTCACACTTAGGGCTTGAATTTGTGCGGATTTGAGATGATTTAGAGGCAAAGGAACTTCAGATTTCATTTTCCTAATTAAGAGCTACACTTTAAAGTAAAAATTTTTTATTTTCACTAAAGATTTTTCTCACATTGCCTAG
>NEWO01002198.1:14089-27141 GCA_003013225.1 Phalaenopsis aphrodite
AATTTAGTGGATTTTGATGAAATTTGGATTTAGACCTAAATTAGGCATATGAGGCTAATTTGGGTCAAACTTGAGCTAGCTTTGGACAAGCTCAAATTGATTGTTGTGTTTGGTCACAAATGACCTCACAAATGATTTTCAACAAAAAATGGATGCAATTTGAGGTTTAGGGCATTCAATTGTTGAGATTTGGGGTGTTAGCCAATATTGGGGCTAATTTGGGGTTTTGGATTTAAACCAAATTGGATGATAAAAAAGTCTTACCAATGCAAATTTATAGTCAAATTTGATGTAAAATATTGCTATGAAGCAAATACAACATTTCTTTGGTTTAATTGGCATGGTTATAAGTCCAATTGATGTGATTTGGTCTTTTAGCCAAAATTGGGATTTTGACCTAAATCAAAATTAAGCTTAATTCAGGGGTCAATTGAGATTTGGGATGAGTTTTGACCAAAATTGGGTATTTTGGATAGATTTGGGAATTTTTGGCCAAAATTGGGGTCCCAGGGGCAGTTAGATAACTTGGGGGTGTCTGGGGCAAAAGACTCAAGATGAGCATTTCAAGTAGAATTGGATAGATATCCATTCTAAATGAACCATGAATCAATGAAATCCCCAATTTGGGTCCTTATATATTGGTATTAGCCAGGGTATTGTGAGGGTATGATGAGGGTGTGGTGAGGGTATGGTGAGGGTATGGTATACCTTAGCTCCAAACCAACACCAGTGTCAATCCTAAGGCCAAGTAACCCTATAGGAACTCTCCTTGAGTTCCCTCATAATGATCTTACCTATTAAGTGCTAGAGGTTAAGACCAATATGTGGAACTTCAAGTTGAGTAAAGAGAAGAGTTTTGAGTTTCTAATGGTGAGGGTACTTTTTCTAGTTTTCTAAGACTAGTCAGTAGAAAAGTCCTATGGCTAGACCTAGGCTACTAAAGAAGTTTCTAGACCTCAACCAAAAGTGAGGTCAACAATGCTTTAGTGAACAACTTTTATTTAGTGGATTTAAATTTCAAGTGCTTTACATTTTGATTTTCCAAAATTTGGAATTTTATCAGATTTTTATCAAAATTTTCTAGATTCTCTATGGCACCTAGATCAAATAAAAGAAAAATAGAATATGACAAGAAAAAGTTTGTTAGCTTTAAAGCTAGTGCTCGATTTCATAATCTTTGAGAAAATAAGAAAGTGATTTCGGATCGAGGTTTCAAAAATCTGGGAGGAGAAGTTGAATGATTGATTATCGCTCGACAGTGGGAAAAATTCTGATATTTTACTGTAGATAGTTATGAAATTTTATGCCAACTTTCCGGAGGCTTCTGATGATTTTGTTTTTGTTTGAGGAAAAAGGATGGAGTTTACTCAAACAAAAATAATTGAGTTTTATCAGTAAGAAGATGTTTATAGATGTCAGTATCATTCATTTTCTACCACCAATGAGGCCTTAGATGAGGTTATTTCTTTTCTGACTGGTGAGAAAGGGGCTTGGAAAGTAAAGAATGGAGTTAAAGTAAACTTTACCCTTTCTTTTTTAAATGTAGTATCTAAGGCCTAGCAAAAGTTTATTTCTGGGAGGATGATTCTAACAAACCATCATAGTGAAGTGACCAAGGATAGAGCCATCGTTAACTACTGTATTCAACAAGTGATTGATATAAATGTAGGCTCTATCATTTATATGAACACTCGATCTATTGCTCTAGGACAGACCACTAGTGGATTGGCACACCATGCTCTCATTTATACACTTTGTGAGCACACACGAGTTGATTTCATACCTAAAAGGAGAGGATTGAGCCTCAGAGACCGATTGGTCCTCCAAGCATTAGACTTATGAGTCCCATATTGATTGAAATCTGGAAGTAAGGCCAGGGATATTCCTTCTACTTCTAAGACCTCTAATTTTAGTTAGCCTACTTCAAGTGACCCCAGTAACAGGGAGTTATTGGACCAGATGATGATTCAACAAGGAGATATTTTGAGGATGGATCATAGGATGTAGAACCTGGAGCCAAGAAAGGCTCATACAAATGATCTGATTCACCAGAAGTTTGAATATGATGCCACTTATGATGATGCTTTAGTGAAATACCTGAGGGGTGATCATACAGTTCAGTTCTCTACTCAACCTATTTATACTCCATATCAGCAGCAGAAGTTAGATGTTAATGATGAAGATGATGATGACTGGTGATCTTTTGGTTTGTTTGTTTGTTTGTGTTCTACTTTGTGATTGTATTGTTTGTTTTGTGATATTGTTGAGACTCTATTGTTATGTTGTAATGTGAAACTGTAATGTGTAAAACTCTTTTCATTTTTAGGATTTAGTTTAGTTCTGTTGCTAGTTTCAACACTTTGTTATATGTATTGTAATTAACTCTTTCTCAGCAAATTTTACATATATTGTGTGCAATTTAATGCTTTAAGCCTTGTAGTTTTTCATATTATCACCTGCAGAATTTATTTATAAAAATCAGAATCTTCAACTGGTATGAATTTTTTTTTGTATTTAATGCTTTCTTTAACCCTTTTATTTTTAAAGTTCTTCATGTAAATCTTTTTTAAAAAATTTAAGTTTGGGTAGGGGGGGGAGAAAAATTTTTTTAAAAAAGAAACAAGATAACTTAATTTTATTTGTCATCACTTAACTATATTTTTAAAAATTTTAAATTTAACATAACCTTTGGTATTAGGGGTTAACTTTGGATAACTATATTTATATTTCTAAATATATAGTAAGTTTAAGTAAAAAATTTTCAATAATAAAGGTTAATTCTAGAGACTAAGATATTTGGTAAAAGAGAATAAGACTATGTTTTTCTATTTTAGGTAAAGGAATTTGTATTTTTGAAGTATTCAAAATCTTAAAATATTCATGTAAAAATAAAAGAATTAAACTTTGCGCAATTTCTAAGTTAATATAATATTGTTATGTTAAGAAAAGTAAAAAGTTTTTTAACTTTAAGAAGAGGATAGTGAAGTTCAAAATCATTAAAGGCTATCCAGATATAGTAATCCTCACATACATAAAAATAAAAAACAAAAAAAAGAAAAGAGAAAAGAAAAGAAAAAGGGGATTAAAAATGATCCTGAAAAGTAAGGAAAAAGAAAAAAGATGCGAGGAGAAGCTTGAGGAGATGCATGTTTAAAAATTGGCTTCACTTGAATCAACTTAAGGAAAAAGACTTAGACACATTTTCTAAACTTTTTATTTGAGTACTAGCTTAATGATTAATAAACTTTTATGAAGTTCCTTTTAACATGAATTTTCTAAGTGACTTTAATATGACAAATTACAATTTTTCTTAAAATAAATAGAGGATCAGAAATCTTAGACTTAATTATTGAATATCTTGACACCTTTAGTATTAATTGGAGTTATTTTGAATTTTTATTTTGTTATACTATTATATTTAGAGAACTTAAATATGGAAGTCTAGAAGTTAAATTTTTTACCATAAGTCATATTTTTATGTAGTAGAGGAGTTACTAGAGGATAAGTAACATGTAAGTTTGGGGGATTTTGATAAACCAAAAATATATGCATTTTTAGACCCATATTTTAAACTTATTTTTGGTGATATTGCACCTTAATGGAAGGTATTTTTATGTTTTCTTGCATGTTGTTGATTTTTAGGACTTAAAGCAAAAAAGATTGAATTTAGAGTTAAAATGACGTTTTTGAAGAAGTACTCAGCGCCGACCGCGACAAGGGCAGCGCCGATGGCGCAGAACAATAGAATAGCTAAAATTTTTACTCACTGCCGACGACGCCAAAGGTGGTTTAGCCCCATTTCTAGAAGGTTTGATGTATTTGGATTATTTTTGAAGAGTTTTTTGAGGCACCTCTTAGAGAACCGACCTTGGGCTTTATTTGGGGTCGAAATTCATCAGGAAATAGACTCCTTTTCGCTCTAAGACATTACACGACGCTCCATTTTCACCGTTCTTCATAATCCATCTTTATTCTACTACCATATTGGAGTCCATTAGTGATTTTTATTTTATAGTTTAGAGTTTGTGTGGTGAGATTTAGTGTGAAACTTTCCGTAAGAGTGTTGGAGAAGGAGAAAAGTGAGAGATATCTGTTTCCTTCATTTCTAAGAAAGACTACAAGGGATTTGCTTTGAGAAAGAGTTTCATATAAGTTTTATTTATTTATTAGTGTTGTATGAACTTTCTTTTATATATGAAAGTTGTGTTTTGTTGTGTCTTTCTCATGAAGTCTGAGTAGTTCCCTCTATCTTTCTCCTTACTCTGAGATATGGTAAAATGAAGAGATAATATGATGTGCCAATATTAAAATATAAAATAAATTGTGATAATTTTTCAACTCCAAACTTAATTTATTGTTCGATCTGACAACAAAATTGTTAAAATATGTTTTAAAATAAATGATCCGCAAAATGGAGTAAGACTTTTACAACAGAGTGATGATCACGTTTGATTTCATGGAGGGGAAATTCGTTCATGGAATTAAGTGCAAATAAATAGAAAAATATTCTTTGTTGGGTGTAAAATTGGAGAATCTTTACGATGACAGACTAAAATCCCTGATTTTATCTTAATGTTTAAAAACTAAAGCGAGAGTTAGCCTTCAAGTGAAGGAAAGTGGGAGCTCTGAAGTAGGAGTCGGTATCCTCCTAGCCTAGCCACAGATTTAGGGACTAAACCTAGGATTAGCCAACAATTTTCTATGCACTGTATTAGGTTAAAGAATTATAATTGCTCCTATTTGGCACAATACATATTATAAATTTTTATCTCATCTCATTTCACCAGAACCACATTGTAGTGAGAATGACGCTTTTTCACATAAGAAATACTCATTACATAAACATAGTTAGTAGATTAGTGTTTACTTTTTTAAACTTTGCATTTATATTTTGCTAATAGTTAAGTACTTTAATTTTGATAACATCTCAACATTCAAAATTAATGACAGTTATTTCGTTTGATTTTCTGTAAATTTTCTAGTAAAATTTATCATTGGCAATTTACACATTCCCCGTGGGATCTAAATTTGGGGCTTAAATAGAAAGTCCTTTATTACTTGATAACGATACGTATACTTGCGTAGAATCCCATTATTAATTACCTATAATCATATTTATTTTACCCAACTTAATTTTCATACAAGGATCAAGTTTTTGGCGATATAATGGTGTCAACTTCATAAATCCTTACATATAAAAAATCGGGATCAAGCACCTCTAATTAAAGCTTCCCTTCTCAGAGCAAAGGTATTGAACTTCCTCTCTTCCCGAGCCTATTTTGATTCTCCATTTATTTAGAGTTGATTTAATTGAGTGTTTACCGTATGGATGTGTTCGTCACACTTAGACGAGTTCATAGGATCAAACCTGAGGTCATTTAGTGGAGAAATGGGAGAGATCTTAAGGCTTTAGGGTTAACAGTTTCGAGTTCACTCTATTTGGGGACGATGATGCAGAACCGTTGGATTGCATGTGTATCAAACGAAGGGCTCTGATTGTGCCGGATTAGAGCGTGATTCATAAAGTGCGGGCCGAGTCAGTGGCTACGTGGAAGGTGACATCCAACCAGAGTGCGCCACGCGTGTTTTCAAAGCTGCATAGGATCTAGTCAGTGCCAGGTGTTTAAGTAGGAAATTTGGGATTTTCTGATTTAAATAAATAGCCCTAACTTCAAAAGTCCATATCTTGGTGTAGAAAAATCACAAAAATATAATAAAAATAACCTCTTGCTCAGTGAATAAAGGAGAACAATGTGGAAATGGTTTAAAATTTATTTTATGCATATTTTATTTTTAATTAATTAAACACTGCTTTGAGTCTCTTAAATCTCCATGCATGTAGACATTTCACCATAGCTTGAAATTTTGACATGTTGTTGCCTCTATCTTGGGGAACATTCTCTGATACTTTCAAAGTCAGAGGAGACCTCTAGATAGATACCCATATTATTCAAATTTATGTCTATTATTTGCATAAATTAATCATAATAATTAGCATGTTGCTTAGAAAATTCCAAGAAAATTTTCAAAGTTTTATTATCACCAAAGAACCCTTTCAAAAATATTTCATGGGCTAAGTCATTAAGAATACACTTAATTTTACCAAATCCTAAAACACAAAGAAAATTAATTTGGGAAATATAAACATCTAAATGACTTGGTTTTTAATCTCGACTATAATTTGAAGTTAAGAGAACACCCCATAAAAATTTTAAAATATTTGGAGCTCATTTGATAACTCAAATTGATTTTTTAAGTAAAATGTCATTTTTAACACTAAAATAATTGTTAACAATTAAAATATAACTCAAAAAATTATAAAAATTAATTTTTTGAGTTCTCTGTGATCAAATGAATTTTGAAAAAAACAATTGTAATTAAAATAAATTTTCTATTTTTAAGCCTTTCTTTAATATTTAAATAATTAAAAAAAGATAAAAATCACAAAAATAATAAAATTCATGAAAATGTTCTAAATTGTAAGTGAAAATGTTGAGTTTAGAAGCTTAAAATAATTTTTAAAGGCTAAAAATGGATTTTCACTAAAATAATTCTAACAATTCAAAGAAAAATTAGAAAAATATAAATATTATTTATCTAGGTTCCTTGACCATAGGGAGATTTAATAAAAATATAAAACTTAATTTTTCACATTTAAAAGTTTTTATAACTAATAAATGCTCCAAAAACTAAAATAATTCTAATAATTCGAATAAAACACAAAAAATCATGAATTTTGGTCCCAAAGATTCACTGGTCTAATTCAAACTCCAATAAAAATTTCAAGTGATTAGAATTTTCCTTGCTCAAGTTATGGAATTTTCTTTGAAAAATCATATTATTGCATATAAATAAATATATAAAATAAATTAAAATTTGAAAAATCATATTTTTTACTCTCATATCTTAATTGACCCGTTAGTGAGGTGGGATGCAAATTCTAAAGTCGTTTGAATTAAATTTGATGAATTATGAAGTATTAGAGCCTTAAGGGAAAAAAGTGTAATTTTAGAAATTTAGCCTTAATTAACATTTAGGCTTAATTTAAGAAAGGGAAATGGGCAACCTTTGATCTTAATTAACATATTTTGATGATTAAAACATAAGGGATTAATTGGTAGAAGCCAATCTCACTTCTTCCAATTAAAGGATAAATCTGAAATTTGTTAGATGATTAAAATTTGGAAGTCTAGTCAATTAAATGATCCTAGACTTAGGGGTATGGTTTTGGGTGTTGATAACTCACTAATTTAACATCCCTATTTGATGTTCAAATGACTTGCAAAAAAATGAATCATTATCACTTAAAATTCAACCTTTTTTTTAAAAAAAAAATATAATTAAGACATCTATCAAAAGTTTAAAGGGCTTAGTACTGACCTAGGAAAAATCAAATTTGGTTAAATGAGGATTAGAAAAGTGAACATAATTAAAAATTTAACATCTTTAAAATACTACAAGCTTAAATTAAAAAGTTGGCTAAGTGTCTTGATAACATTAACTTGCCTCTTTAAGTGTCTTCACCCGCATAATCCTCAAATTAAATTATAAGTGATAAGTACCCTACTCTTAGGGATAATTGAAACATCAATGTTCATTGAGCATTAAAGGGATTTATAGGATAGGTTATTAAGCAACATAATAAGTTTAAAAGGAGCTCAAGACTTTTCACCAGGCAGTGAGAGAGAAGCATAGACCTGCTTCTTTCTCCAGATCTGTTGCACTCCTCAGAGGTCTACTAAACTTAATATGTTTCGCTTTACCAAAGTCATCCTTAATCAAATTAGTAGGGACCCACCAAGATATGACCTAAGGTTGGGTAGGTCACTAAAACCTTACTTTTTCGCTTTATATAAAGTGCTCTCACATGCATTTTGAGTTCTAAGTGGTGGAACGAGAAGACTCGTTAGGTACGCTTTTTATTGTTCACAACGTTGTCTTTCTTATACTTTCATACTGTACTTTTTTTGCTTACAAAACTTGCATGCTAAACAACAATGTCACCCTGCATGAAAACCAAAACTGCTAGGATAGCCACAAAACCAAAACCAAAACCAAAGCCAAAATTAAAATCAACCATAATAAAATTAACCCGCACAACATTCAAAATATAAGACAACTCAAAATTTAATCACAAATATCACACAAAACAACAATTGCAACTAAATTAAGACATCTTTATCGGATGATTGGGAATCCCTCGAAGGAGGTAACTTACGGTTGCTAATGAGGCTTCCCACAATCTAAATGAAAGTATGGAACTCATTAAGTTATGTTTAGTAAATTCATTTAGAATAAGTGAATCCAATAGAAAATAATGGTACTGGAATGAGAAAACCGTAGGATCCTAACCGGTTTCCCTCTAATCAACTTTAACATGCCCCATAACTTTTAAAGAACTACAATCATAAGGCCATCTGATTTGACATCATAACTTGATACCCTAGAAAACATAAACTCGTCATGGAATGGAGCTTAGAGCTAGCATGGTGGGCAACATGACCATCTTCAACAGCAAAACATGTCCACCCCAGCTAAATTATTTCCTTCCTTAAAATTAAACAACAAGCTATAGGATTTTAAGGTTGTTAGCTTATGCAACATAAATCCTCACCTTATCATTAGGCCTCTGTACAGTTCTACTGTACAATATAAGACTTAACTCGTCTTAAGATTCCGATATTGTCATCTATCATGACCTAAATCCTTACATCTTTCAAGCTACTTGTGCGATCGTTTCACACGAATGTAAGCCCTAACTAATAAAATTGGCAGGATGAAACACTCAAATAAATTTCTCCTTAAAATTGAAGACAAATAATAGGATAAACTGGGAAGTCATCGAGGTACTCCTTCAAATTTGTGACATCCCCTAATTTTGCCTCAGTTGGATTTCACAATAAATGTTCCAAATTTGAGTCAATCTCATTTCACACCTCTTTTTCCGATTTCATTGAATAGTCATAACCTTTTGAACTGCTTGAAGATAATATTTCCTAATTTTTATTGAGAGTATTGTTGACCTCACTTTTGGTTGAGATCTAGAAACTTCTTTAGTAGCCTAGGTCTAGCCATAGGACTTTCCTATTGACTAGTCTTAGAAAACTAGAAAAGGTACCCTCACCATTAGAAACTCAAAACTCTTCTCTTTACTCAACTTGAAGTTCCACATATTGGTCCTAACCTCTAGCACTTAGTAGGTAAGATCATTATGAGAGAACTCAAGAAGAGTTCCTATAAGGCTATTTGGCCTTAGGATTGACCCTAGGTGTTGATTTGAAGCTAAGGTACACAATACCCTCACAATACCATGGTTAAGACCAATACATAAGGACTCAAAATGGGGATTTCATTGATCCATGGTTCATTTATAATGGATATCTATCCAATTCTACTTGAAATGCTCATCTTGGGTATTTTGCCCCAGACACCCCTAAATTACCTAGCTGCCCTTGGGACCATTCTTTAAGTCAAAATCCCAAAAATTCTAAAATTCTGAGAAAATTCCAATAAATCCCAAATATTCTCAATTTTATTTCTTTTAATTACCACATGACCCAATTTGGCCAATTTGACCATCTTTAACCAAAATCTGCAAATTGCCCTTTAAAGACTCAAAATTCCGCAAATCCATCCCAAGTGTTATCAATTTGATCTTAATTGACCCCAATTCCCATCCTAAACTCAAATTAGCTTTTGATATGACAAAACTAAACCAAATCCAGGCTCAATTGGTCCATGATTTGAGCCCCCAATTTTGACTATATGACTTAATCTCACCCAATTGAACCCATAGCCTAGTCAATTGGCCTCAATTAATATTGAAAAATCTTTACAACATTCTTACACATCAAAGTCAACCATCAATTGGCCTTGGTGAAGCTTCAAATCCATTTAATTTTGACCTAAATCCAAAATTCCCAAATTTAGCCCAAAATTGGCTAAGTCCCCAAATTTCACCCAATTGAATACCTTAAACCTCAAATTGGCATCGAATTTTTGTTGAAAATCCTTTGTGAGGTCATCTGTGACCAAACATAACAATCAATTTGAGATTAGTCCAAAGCTAGCTCAAATTTGACCCAAATTAGCCCCATATGCCTAATTTGGGTCTAAATCTAAATTTCATCAAAATCCACTAAATTCACTACAAAATTGATTTCAAAATGACTTTTATCCTTCCTGAAAGTTGTTCATCATGATGTTTTACACCAAACACAATAATAAATTTGGACTTAGCCCATGGCTAGCCCAAGTTTGACCCAAACTTAGCCCAACATGCTTAAAATGAGTCAAAAATAAAAAATCCACCAAATTGATTAACCAATTGACCTCAAAATGACTTTCACCCTTCATGAAAGTTGTTCCTCATGGTCTCTTGAACCAAATGCCATTTTTAATTGGGCCAATTGACATGTCTAACCTAGTCCAAACCCAAGATTTGGTCATGTGCACCTTCTTGGACTTATGGCCAAATCCAAACTAATTGAGCTTGGTATGGTCAAATGAGCTTTATCATAACTCATCCTAGACTCTAGGGTTGAGTTTAAAGCCAACCACCAACCCATGGTTAAGCTTGATATTTATCTCATGGGTAATAATTTTTTTTTTAAAATTCTTAAAGGGATAATAAGAAGGTTAAATCAAGGTACTTGCCATACCACATGTCCATACCCTATGGTGCCATTTTTACGGCTCATTATAAGCTTTAACCATGATCCAACCCTTGGTTAATCACTTTAACCCAAGCTAAAGCCCAAAACTGTGAGCCCCACATGGCCAATACCCAAATTCATGCCAAGAGGCCACCTCAGCCCAAATTGAGCTGAGAGCTCCTCTGCTTGGCACCTAAGGAGTGGGGCTAACCCCTCAATTGGCCAACCAATCTTCCCCTTGGCCAATTTCAATAAAAACTACCCCACAGCCATGAATAGGGTGTGGTAAAAAAATTTTCACTAAGGCCTACCAAATTCCTCATAGAGCTTCTCTAAGAGTCCTTTAGAACATTCCAATCCATTTCCCTCTCCCAATTACACCATAGAAATCCAATTTTGGGTTTGAATTCCTGCCAGAAACTAGGAAAAACTTCAATCCCAACTTACACAACAACAAACTTCAATCAAATTGGTCTTACACCTTCACAGCAGTGAAAGAAACCAAACCCCCATCAATTCCCTCTCTGAAATAGCCTCTACCATAGCTCTCAACCAACACCCAAAATCGGCTGTGGTCGAAATCATACATAGGCTTTACATCAGAGCCAGAGGTTTCATCCCTAAGCTCTTTGAAACCTAACAAAGGTGTGAAGAATCTCTGATTGAGGCTAAACCTCTCGAAGCAAAGGTATAACCTCACTTACTCTCCCGAGCCTTCACGAGCTCTCTATTTATAATGGCTTAATTTCATAGTATGTTTACCATTTGTGTTCATCTCTTCAAGACAAACAATTTAAAAAAATAATCATCAAAATCCATTAAGAAATGAGAGAGATATTAAGGTTTTAAAATGGAAGGCTCTCGGTTAAGGCCATCGGGGACGATGAACGGATGCTGTATATCCTCGCGTGTATTGAATGGACGGCGGAGATCAAGCCGGATGATCACCCGGGACGATACGGCGGGCCGCGTGGCAGCTGAGACAAAAGACGGCGTCGAATAGAAGCGCGCCGCGTGGCTTTTCTAGTCAGCCCGCAGTTTGAATAAATAAATAGGGTATTTAATAAATTCAGAAAATAGCCCCTAAACTTCAAAAATCCATAACGTTGCATAGAAAATTCATAAAAAAAGAATAAAAATACCCACTTGCTCAGTGAATAGAGGAGAATCATGTGGAATTATTTTCACATTAATTTGATGCATAAATTATTTTTAAAAAATGAATTAAGGATAGGGTTTTTTTCAATTCTCCATTCATATTGGATTATCACCTTAACCCTAATTTTTTATATGTTGTAGCCTCTGTCTAGGTGCTCAATTTGAGCATTTTTCCAAATACATAGGAGATCTCTAGACAGAGATTATAATTCTCTAAGTTTTTATGCATTTTCTATTCAAATAATTATAGAAAATTGTATGTGGCTTAAAAAATTCTACAAAAAATTCATGTAAGTTCTTTATGGCCTGAGTAGTCTTAGGAAATAATTTCATGATTTTTTTAAAATCAAAACATCACTATTTTGAGCGAACCCTATTTTACTTAAATTATTTTAATTTGGAGTACATAGAGATCAAAATCACTTGATTTTTATTTTTCATTGTGGCTCATGAGTCAGAGAACTCACCATAAAATTTCAAAGAATTTTGAGATCATTTGATATTTTTAATTGATTTTTAAAGATCATCATCAAATTTAACATTTAAATAATTTTTAAAAATCGAAATATAACTCCAAAAATTATTAAAAATAGTTTTTTGAGTTCTCTGAAACCAGGGGGATTTAATAAAAATAAAAATATATTTAAAATAAAAACTTAATTTTTAGGTTATTTTTAATTATTTTTAATATTTAAAAAAATAATAAAAAAATGATAAAATATTAAACTCATGGAAATGTTCCAAATTACTTCTTAAACACTTAGGAATCATTGGAATATTTTTCCACGGTATAAAAATAAAGATATCTATTTTTAAACCTTAAAAATGATTTTTAAGGCTTAAAAATAGAATCTTTACCAAAAATAATTCTAAAAAATCAAATAAAAATTAGAAAAATATAAAATAAATTTCTATGGGTTCCATGACCTTAGAGAGATTTTCAAAAAATATAAAAAATATTTTCAACTTATAAAATATTTTATTTTTATTAAAGTCCAGAAAAATTTAATTAATTTTAATAAATTACAGAAAATTTAAAAAATCATGAAATTTTGGCCAAATGACTTTCTCGTCTAGTTTTAGCTTACATAAAAATTTTAAGTGATTAGGAGTTATCTTAATCATCTTTTGGAATTTTCCTTGAAAATGCACATTTTTGCATGAAAATAATTATATGAATTAAATTAAATTGTTAAAATTCGCATTGTCTCCTCTGATGTCTTAATTTACCTATCAGTA
>NEWO01002199.1:6187-19205 GCA_003013225.1 Phalaenopsis aphrodite
TTTGAGAAAGAGTTTCAGATAAGTGTTGTTTGTTTATTAGTGTTGTATGAACTTTCTTTTATATATGAAATTTGTGTTTTGTTGTATCTTTCTCATGAAGTTTGAGTAGTTTCCTCTATCTTTCTCCCTACTCTGAGATATGATGAAATGAAGAGATAACATGGATGTGCCAATATTAAAATATAAAATAAATTATGATGATTTTTCAACTCTGAACTTAATTTACTTTTCGATCTGGAAAATTGAATTGTTAAAATGTGTTGTGAAATATATGATCCAGGAAATGGAGTATGAGTTCTACAACAGAGTGATGATCACATTTGATTTCATGGAGGAGAAATTTGTTCATGGAATTAAGTGCAAATAAATAGAGATATATTCTTTGTTGGGTGTAGAATTGGAGAATCTTTAGGGTGACAGACTAAAATCCCCAATTCGGTCTTAGTGTTTAAAAACTAAAGTGAGAGTTAACCTTCAGGTGAAGGAAAGTGAGAGCTCTTGAGTGAGAGCCGGTATCCTCCTAGCGTAGCCACGTATTTAGGGACTAAACCTGAGATTAGCCAATGATTTTCTATGCACTGTATCAGAGTAGAGAATTAAAATTGCTCCTATTTGGTACAATACATATTATAAACATTTATCACATCTCATTTCACCAAAACCTCATTATAGTGGGAATGATGCTTTTTCACATAAGAAATCTTCATTACATAAACATAGTTAGTGGATTAGTAGTTATTGTTTAAATCTTGCATTTCTGTTTTGCTAATAGTTAAATAATTTATTTGTTATCTTAACATTCAAAATTAGTGACAGTAATTTTGTTTGACTTTTTGTGAATTTCCAAGTAAAATTTATCATTGCAAATTTAAACCTTCCCCGTGGGATTGATATTTGGGGCTTAAATAGAAACTCAATTATTACTTGATAACGTACTTATACTTACGTAGAATCCCATTAATAATTGCTTATACTTATATATATTTTATACAATTTACTTTTAGTACACAGATCAAGTTTTTGGCACCGTAGTGGTGCCAACTTCATAAATCCTTACATACAAAAAAGCAGCATCGGTCATATCCCGAGCACTTTGGAATCTTTTGGATGTTTTGAAGGACAAATTGAACATATCGTATTTTATCCTAAAATCATCTACTAGGATCTTCCGAGCTCCAACTAAATCATAACTTGGGGTTTGGTAGCTAAACCTTCATATACTCCTGCGATTTAAACTTTCCTGTAATATTATCTACATATCTTGCAACTACTGACTTTTCAGGTGGTGGAACTAGAAGACTCGTCAGGTATGCTTTTACAGTTTACAGTACCATCTTTTGATGTACTTTCCACACCATATTTTTATACTTAAAAAAGTTGCATGTTAAACAATGATGACACCCTGCATGAAAAGCAAAACTGCTAGAATAGCCACCAAAACCAAAACCAAAAATAAAACTAAAATCAATAAAGATAAAATTCCCTGTCATAACATTCAAAATATAAGACAACTTAAAATTTAATCACAAAGATCAAAAACAACAATTGCAACTAAATTAAGACGTCTCTATCGGATGATTGAGAATCCCTCTGAGGAGGTAACCTACGGCTGCTAATGAGACTTCCCATGGTCTAAATGAAAGTATGGAACTCATTAAGTTGAGTTTAGTAAATTCATTTGGACTAAGTGAATTTGATAGAAAATAGTGGTGCCGAAATGAGGGATCCGTAAGATCCTAACCAGTGTTGCTCTAATTAACTTTAATATTCCCCATAACATTTAAAGAACTTTAAACATAGAGCCATATGATTTAACATCAAGACCTAACACATTAGAAAACTTAGACTCGTCACGATAAGGAGCTTGGAGCCAGCAAGGTGGGCAGCACGACCATGTTCAACAACAAAATATGTCTTCCCCAACTAAACCAATTTCTTTCATTATAATTAAACAACCAAGCCATAGGACTTCAAGGTAGTTTGCTTATGCAACATAAATCCTCATCTCATCTTTAGGCCATTGTGCATCTCTTTTGTACAATTTAAGCCCTAACTCATCTTAGGATTCTAAGGTTGTCTTTCGTCACGACCTAAATCCTCACATCTTCCAGGTTATTTGTGTGATTGTTTCACACGAATGTAAGCCCTAAATTAATAAAATTGATAGGATGAAACACTTAAATAATTGCTCCTCAAAATTGAAGCCAAACCATAAAATAGCTTGGGAAGTCACCAAGGTTCTCCCCCGGATCTGTGGCATCCCCTAGGTCTTCCTCCTTTGGACTCTACAACAAAATATTCCAAATTTGAACCATTCCACTTTCATACCTCTTTGTCCGATTTTGTTGAAAAGTCCTATCCTTTTAACATCTTTGAAGATAATATTTCCTGATTTTTATTAAGAGTTTTCTTAGGTGACTTCGGTTATCTAAGATGTAATTAACCATAGGGGCTCGCCCTTATATGAGCTTGTCTGAACCCAACTTAATATAAACCCTATTTAATTCTTCATATTAAATAGGGAAACTTGTCGGCAAATAAAATGGTTTCGCAGACCAAATGGATGTCATATATTTCTTAGTCTATTTGATCGAGCCTCATCCTCAAGTCTTGTGTTTATCCTTCGGGATAAATACAAGATTTGAGGTATAACACTCTTATTAATTTAAAATTTGAAAAATATGAGTCAGTTTAATTTCATATTTTTCTAAACTATACATATATATAGGTAAATTAAACGTCCTTCCGAAGTGGGCGACAAAATTTTGATTCCGGCGACCGACAACTTCCAACGGGCAACTCCTTAACCAAAATAGTGTCGATAGCTTCTGAAAACTCCGCTGGGGACTAGCTTTTCTCTCCAGTTAAATTAAGAAATATTATCTTCATAAATTGGTAATGTGTTCATGTCCCTCATGGATCAAATTACCCTTCTTTAATTGGCATGCTTTACCCATTTCTAACTTGGAAAAGTATGGTTAACTCTTTGAACTTCAGGATCGTGTGTTCGACCACCTTTGAATAGAGGGGTTCAAGAGGCCATTAAGGACTTTTTAATCTTCATGTGGGGTCAGACACCCAATAGGTGTGTTGGTAGACTAAATTCCACCTGGGCACTGTGCGCTGTTAAGTTGGTCCTGCACTGGGTCCTGAACTTCACTTTTTCCCTTTCGAGTTTGATTTGTTGTTTTACAAATTAAATCAAATTGTGTCATGCTGCACGTGCTCTTTAATTCTCCTTATATTAATTAAATCTTTCTACTTTTAAATTATTTTTACTAAAATTTAAAAACTTCTAAAAATTAAATAAGGACATACCCGGTCTACAGATTGACCTCTGCTAATTTTAGTGCTCACACTAGGATTACGAGGCATTGGCCGAATAACTAACCCCAGAGCTTTCTTTTTGAAGCTGCTACAATGGAGTGCTCAATGCTCACTTTTTCTTGCAACCTATTGATGAGTTGCGATGCCCGCAATGTCGTTACCACCATCAAGTTTGGAGCAGGATTTGAAGATCTCAAGGTTGTTCTCGGGAAAGCCTCGTACGTCATAATGAAATTCGCCGTTCCAGAGGTTTAAGAACCGTCTGCCGAGTTTAACCTGAACTGCCCTCAACATTTTCCTTCTTACAAGAAGGTCAAGACTATTATCGCCATGACACCTACTAAGCCTATTGTTCTCGCTGATGCTAAGAGAAAAGAGGTCGTGATCTTTGAAGACCCGATTGAAGGATCGGTAGTCCCACTGTCAGTATTTGAAATCGGATCAAGTTCAAGGACTACACCATTAACTTGAACCCAAAGGAGAAACCGTAACAAGAAGGTTTGGAGGGCTACTAAAGCCCAGATTTCCGAGGAAGTAACTGTTGATGAAAATCTTCACCAGGATGAGTCAGCATTGTTGGAGACCTATCCACTTCTGCAAGGGAGTAGGTTCCATTCCTTAGTGAACACTAATGAGTACGAGAGTATCCAGAAGATCGCTACTGCTTTACCATCACTTCATGAACATGGTTGGGAGAGGAAGAAGCCTGCTCCTATCACCCGAGTCAGTTCAGTTTTTCAAAGACTAACTTCTAAAGAAGGTTGTTCAGTTGGTGAGTTACTCAAATGAGTGAGACGTGCAGTATCCCCTCGCATGAAGAAAGAAATTTTAAGGGACGCCAGAACTGCCAGACGACCTCAGAAATCAACTGAAGCTTTGCCTGCTTGCATTCCTGTTTGGTTTCGTTTGTGAAGCAGAGTTGATACCGCCATAGTTACTACCGATTCCACCGTTACTAAACCCGCAATCTGTCAACCAGTCAAGTTACATTTGGGTCCAATCACCCACCTCAAGGATGTTATTAAAGTCCCAAAGGAAAAGATGAAGAGATTGGCCAGTACTGTATCTGGTCTGCACCATGGGGAGCATACTTTTTCTTGATATACTAATGTTCCAACTGAGACACTTCGTCTCAAGACATCACAGTCAAAGAAAAAGTTATGGATACACAAGGTCGCTGTACCGATACAGTCGAGTGAGCCTACAGGGCAAGTTCATGGAATGAAGAAAGGGTTTGATGTATCTGAAATTGTTGCAGTGATTGTTAGCGAGATGAAGGAATAAGTGGAGGAGGTTTGGCAGGGTCCTCCAGAACTAAAGACAATCCAAGAGTCAATAATTAAAGAAAAGGTTGAAAAGGTCAGGATTGAGATTTCCGAGTTAGTTCGAGAATATGGAGTTTCGATTAATGATAATAAAGGTTTTGACTTGAATGATTACCTCGAAGAAGATTTCATGGATGTCCATGTCATCAAAACTAGAGCCGCTGCATCTGCGCATGACGCTCAACCTCTTGTTGAAGAGAACGTCGTAGATGAGATGTGTAGGGCTATCTTCGTAAGGGATGAGCAAGTCAACCAACTGGAGAAAAGGATGGAAGAGATGGCCGCAGCCATGACCGTCATGGCCATAGTTCAAGGACAATCTCAACCCCCACAGTTAGCCTCTCTAGAAGTCAATCAACCGGAGATTATACATATCATGGATGAAAAGAGGGAAGTTGCCTCAGCAAACAAAGATGAGCAACCAAAGAAAGGTTCTCCATCTAGCAACTTGCCAGAAAAGGAATTTAAGCAAATGGTCAAACAAGTTTGGGAGGCCTTAACCCAATCTAAGGGTGTTGCATCAGTTTTAAAGGGTAGACCTTACCCGGAGGAGTTCAATGTCATACCCTGCCCTAAGGGTTTTGTGTTGCCAAACTTTAAGATATTCGACAGGACTGGAAATCTCAGACAGTGTATAACACATTTCCGAGCCAGTTGCGGTAATATTGGAGGCAACAAAGCCTTGCTTTTCCGTTAGTTTGTCAGCAGCCTGTCAGGAATCACTTTTGATTGGTATGTCGAATTACCCAATGGATCAATTACGACATTCACCGAGCTAGAATAATTGTTCGTGAAAAGATTTGTCGGATCGTAACATCACGTCTCTATTTAAGATCTCATAATGGAAAAACAGAAACCCAATGAGACTTTGGTGGATTATATTTTGAGGTGGAGAAACCTTAACATAAAATGAGAGCCTGGCTATAGGAACATCACGGGCATTCATGGGCCAGTAGCTTTCATGCTCAAGGGACTCACCATCAAATCCTTCGAGAAGCTACTCAGTAAAGCCAACAGTCTTCAAGAAGAAATCAAACATATGGATTCTCATGAGAAAACCAAAGCAACTAGAGTATTTGAAAATAAGACTGAAATAGTGGTAACAGTCGATAAAGGAAAACAACTAATGAGGATACATGCAAAAAATTCTCACCAAAATTCTCATTAGTCGTCATCACAAAATTCTAAAAAATAGATACAACAATATGGTCAGTCTAGCCAGCGACCGCCTCAGGAATGATCATACCGAGCAGAGAATAAGAGAATATCTTTGTTAGAACGACATAAAGTGGTATATTCCTTCAAAAACAAAGCCGTATCCAAGATGTTCAGAAGTCTGATGAAGAAGCCTGAGTTCAGATTACCAGATCCAAAGAAACTCGAAGAGGTCGACAAGAATGATCAACCAAATTATTGTCCATATCACAGATTGCTTGGACACACTATAGAAGAATATTTTGTCATCAAGGATTGGCTTAAGAAAAATCTCAAGGAAGGGAATATAATGATCCCGAAATAATATTTAAAAGAACCTGATAAAGGTTCCATAAATATGATTTCAGCTCACCCAATCTCTCTGATTGACCCATATACTGTAAAAGATGGATGGAGTACGGTTTGGAGCAAATTGTTCAAGAAAATACTAAATCAGATTCAGTATGCATCAAAACAAACTCCCGTTCAGAGTCTTCAGCCTGCCAAACCTAAGATGAAGATTTTGTCAAAAGATCCTTCATCGTCAAAGACAAAGAAGAAGAAGAATACCACCTCAAAGACTGATAGCATGGAAGGTAGATAGGGGCTGCTTCTGCTAGATTAGTTGTCTCGAATTCGGGGAAGAAAATCCTCGAACCCCTGACCTTATACAATTACCTTTTTGTCTCTCCGGGGTCTTATGAATATAACGATTATGATTTCGGCTATGTTTTAACTGTTTTTGGTGATAACGTAACTGATTTTGACCAATCTAGCCTCAATCTCAATTCCCAAAATAATCCTTAAATTGTACTTGAGTATGATGAACTCGATAACAAGACTGAAGAAGACATTGACAATACCACCTACGACAGCGCCGAGGTGAAGAACCAATCCTTGAGCGCCACGGTGCATCACTCGTCATTAACTTAGATCTTTCCAACAAAGAAGAAACACCAGAAGATTCAAAAATGATATATCAGAAAGAGGAAATTACAGAAGTGAGCTTAAGGAGTGGGAGAGTATTACCTCCGAGAATAGCTCCGACAGATAAAGGAAAGCAAATTAAAACTCGAGAAGAGCTACCTCCACCTCCACTAGTGGAAGAATTATATAACCAAGAGAAAATTGAAGGATCATAAAAAGTGGATTACAATGTGCTAACTCATCTTAGAAAGTTACCGACCAAATTAAGCATCTACGATGCTCTAATCTTGTCAAAGGAGATGAGAGAGTCTCTGGTTACAGCTTTGTTTGACCCAGAAATTTGCTTAGCCCAATTGGTCAGCACATCCTTGGAAGAAGTTTTCCAGTTGAAAGAACAGTCTGGGGTAACCTACAGATGAAGATTTGCTTCTCGGTACCGCTGACCATAATTGTCCACTCTATATCTCTGTTAACATAGGTAGATTTGTGTTGTCCAAAGTTTTGGTAGATCCTGGAGCATCACTCAACTTGATGAGCTTACAGACATTGGCCTATTTGGAAATTCATGCTCAGGAGCTTACGACCGATAAAATGATGCTGAGAGGATTCAACCAAAAGGGAGAAAGAGCCCTTAGATCAATTATATTACTTATGAAAATTGGAGAACTAGTAACAACCGCTAAATTTCATATCATCGATGCGGAGACATCTTTCAATGTTCTACTGGGTCGACCATGGATTCATGAACATAACTTGGTTCCATCATCTCTACACCAACGCATTAAGTACTATAAGGAAGGACAAGAACATTGCATCAAGGGAGATCTAAAACTGTTTTCAGTTCATGAAGTTGGAATTCATGAAGATGCCGCCTACTACACACCTTCAAAGAAAACTGTCTTCTCTCGTGAAACTGTGACAAATAAAAGTGAAGATTCAGAAGAATTACAATGGCAGAGCCATTCAACTCCACTTCAACGATCTTCCACCACCCTTTTACAATAAATTGGTGGGGGTTCTTTTAGTTTGCGCACCCAAGGTCGAGCCCAGGGACGTGGACGAGCGAGAACCAATTTAATTTTTGAACGGACTAGGCTGACCATCTACATTGGTGATGAAGAAAGTTTTGAAGATAAAATAATGATGAAAATATAGAAGAAACCTCAGTACGAGATATCCTTAGAAGATACAGAGTAACACAAATTTGAGACAATGTATGATCGGATAAACCACTATGTGAACACCATGACCCTTACTCCGATTCTCTCTCAGAAGGTCGAGAGTTTAGAGGTCAAGGAAGTCTGAAGCGCTAGTTCAAAGTCGATCAAGTTTTATCATGCTTCTAGTTCTACTAATCTTGAAAATCATGTAAATTTGGATGAGGATCATAATGAATTAATAGAATTACCTTTTGGTTACTTTTTGCCTTGTGTATAAAAGTTAATTCAACAGGGACATTTGTCAAAACAAATATCAAAAGATAAACTACAACTTTTTGAAAAATTATAAGATGTCAAAAGTCGAACTCCCAACTCGAAAGAGGGTCTCAGATTTGGTAGAGTCAGACCAGTCAATGAGTCAGAATTTTGTATGGTTGTTACTAGCGAATAGAAAGAGGACTACCTCGATATAGAGGATGACTCTACTAATCAGCTAATAGAAGATGATCCGCCATAATTTGAGGAAGAAATCAAGTCAACTGTTGATGAATTGAAGGAAATTAACCTCGAGACGAAAGAGCAGTCCCGACCTATATTGATAAGCTCTCTACTCAACGATGAAGAATCTTTAGAATTGAATAAACTCTTAACATAATTCAAAGATTGCTTTGCATGGAGTTATGATGAAATGCCAGGACTGTTATTAGAGGTTGCAGTTCATAAGCTCGTGGTGGACAAAGATAGGACCCCAGTAAAATAAGTTCCAAGGAGAATGCGCCTCGAAATAGAACAACAAGTCACAACTGAGGTGAAGAAATTAATAGATGTTAACTTTGTAAAAGAAGAACAATACCTCACATGGTTAGCTAACATTGTAACTGTTAAGAAGAAAAATGGACAAATACGTGTTTGTGTTGACCTCAGAGATTTGAACAAAGCATGTCTAAAAGATGAATTTCCGTTACCGATACCAAAAAAGATGGTGGATATTGCTTTGACACATGAAATTTTTTTTTATGGACGAATCGTTAGGATATAACCAAATCAAGATGGCTCCAGAAGATGCAGCGCTTACAGCCTTTAGAATGCCGATTAGGATCTTTTGCTACATAGTGATGCCGTTTGGATTGAAGAATGCCGGAGCAACATATCAATGAGCTATGAAAAAGATTTTTGATGAGCTCATTCACAACCAAGTGGAATGCTACGTGGATGATTTGGTCATCAAGAGTAAACGAAAAATAGACCATTTGTACCATTTGAGGATCGTGTTAGAATAGTTATGAAGATATGACCTTAAAATAAATCCCTTAAAGTGCACCTTCAGCGTTACCTTTCGGAAATTTCTAGGATTCGTTGTCCGTCATCGGGGAATTGAGATCGACCTGGATAAGATTAAAGCTATCTTTAAAATGCTCCCACCCAAAACCTTAAAACAACTACGTTCTTTCCAAAGAAAGTTGACATATATGAGACGCTTTATTTCTAATCTCTCGGGTAGGTGTCATCCCTTTTTGACATTAATTAAAAAAAGATGACAAATTTGTTTGGGAAGAGAAATACTAGTGGGCTTTTGAGGACGTTAAACAATATTTAATGACATCTCCGGTTTTGGCAGCCCCTATCCGATGGAAACCTTTAATACTTTATACCGCGGCCTTAAATGACTTTCTTGTAGCCCTTTTAGCCCAAGTCAATGACGAGGGTAAGGAAAACACACTATACTGCTTGAGTCATCATCTAATACCGACAGACGTAAGGTATCTAGCTATTGAGAAGCATCGTCTAGCTTTGATTTTTACCGCCAAAAGCTTAGACATTCCATGCTTTCTCATAAGATTATCCTAATTTCAAAAGTTAATTTATTACAATATTTGATGACCCGACCAACACTTTCCGGGCGTCTAGCAAGATGGTCAATGATTTCATTGTAATTTGATATAACTTTTATTCTCCTACATGCTATCAAGGGACAGATTTTAGCAGACTTTCTTGCTGCACACCCACTTCCAACTGGGTCCCTTCTTAATGACGAGTTACCATATGAGCAAGTATTACAAATAAAATTCTCTAGTGCGAAATGCTGGGAGATATACTTTGACGGAGCTTTGTCAGTCAGAAAAGACAAAGGATCAGGTACGATTATACCAGGCAAATTGGGAATTAGTTTAGTTTTCATCACACCAGATAAGGGTAAGCTGAGGTTCTCTTATCACCTGACGGAGCCATGTACCAAGAACGAAGCTGAATATGAAGCCTTAATTATCAGGTTGGAGTTGGTAATCTTGATGGATATAATGAATATTGTCGTCTATGGCGACTCATAATTCTTCATCCAAAAACGATACAAGATTTTGAAACCAAGATTAGCAGAATACCATCAGTACACGATGAAGCTGCTGGAGCAAATTCCCAATGTAACTTTATACCGGATTACTAAGGGAGATAATGCCCATGCTGACGCTCTAGCAAACCTTGCTAAGGAGCTGACATGTCCCCCAAAGGATTTTATTGATATTACAGTACAAGGAAGACAAGTTTTGTCTTAAGTTAACCTCGATAATCTACACAAGTTTGGAAAAGAAAAAGAAATGATGATTGTAGTTGCTGATAAAAATGAAGATTGACATAAGCCACTAATAGAATATTTGCATACTGGAAAGCTGTCGGACAACAAGTCGGCAGCACATCACATCACAAAAAGTGTTATGTCATATGCTGTAATAAGTGATGTCCTCTATAGAAGATTGTTTGATCAGATGTGGCTACGATGTCTATGCAGAGTCGAAGCACAAAGTATTATCAAAGTTGTGTGGCGCTCACCAGTCAGGGACAAAGATCAAAATAAAGATCAAGAGACTCAGATATTATTGGCTAGCAATCATATCCGACTGTATGGATACAACCAGAAGATGTCACCATGCCAAGTACATGGGGTGGTCTTGCACCAACCTCCAAATGTGTTTCACCCAACACTCGCCTTGTGGTCATTCGAGTGTTGGGGCACAGACATAATAGGTTTGATAGACTCTCCATCTTCTAAAGGACACAGGTTTATACTTGCCGCTATAGATTACTTTTCTAAATGGACAGAGGCAGTGTCATTACGAGAGGTTATGACACAACACGTCCTTCACTTCTTCAAAAGTCAAGTCATCTACCGTTTTGGAGTTCCGCGCAGAATAATCTCTGACAATGGGATAGCTTTCAGAAGCACTAAAATCAACAATTTCATCAAACGACACAGGAAAGACTGAAGATACTCTACAATTTACTATCCTAGGGCAAATGGCCTGGCTGAGGCCTTCAACAATACACTAATATAGATTTTGAAGAAAACACTAGACAAAAATAAAAGAGATTGGCATAACAAATTGCTAGAAGCTTTGTGGGCCAATTGGATGACGTTCAAGACTCCCACTCAGTGTACACCCTACATGCTCATTTACTGGTTTGAGGCCGTACTACCACTAGAAGTTCAGACGCTATCTATCAAAGTCGCTGCCGCCAATCAACTAACAACAGAAGAAAGTGCAAAATTTAGACTTGAGGAACTAGAGAGTCTTGAAGGAAAACAACTAGAAGCACAAAAACATTTAGAGCATTATCAAGAGAAAATGGTACAAGCTCATGACAAATTGGTCCGCCCAAGGACATTCAAAGTTGGTGATCTCGTACTCTTGCTCAAAAGGCCTATTCTTGCACATCGCAAGATAGGTGGAAAATTCGAGCCAACTTGGGAGGGACCATTTGTTGTGGAAAAGGTCTACACAGGAGGAGCCTACCAGCTAGTAGATTTCCAGGGTGAAAGATTCATGCTGCCAATCAATGGACGATATCGGAAGACATACTACGTAACTTGACATTGCTTGACATGAAATTTTAAAATTTTGATCACTCTGTTGTTATTAATTTGACCAAATGTCTGTGATTGGGTCCAAAAATTTTTGTAATAAAATTAACCTCAATAAAATGAAAGCTTTTTGAAATTACATGCTTCGACTTTCTTTATTCTACCTTTTAAATTTGATATTCTATTAAATTAAACAAAATACATACATAAATGGACAATTTTCTCACCAATATAAAACTGAAAATTTTCTCTAAAAAATACTTTGTTTTGTTCTTATTCCTACTAAATTTAAGCGCACTGATGTTTTTCCTATCGTCTGCAGAAGCTGATTTTTGCTTTTAAATATGGCTGGAACCTCGCACTTAACGAGGAAAAGGCACTACAGGGTGGCTGTTGACCTCACTTTTGGTTGAGGTCTAGGAAACTTCTTTAGTAGCCTAGGTCTAGCCATAGGACTTTCTATTGACTAGTCTTAGAAAACTAGAAAAGGTACCCCCACCATTAGAAATTCAAAGCTTTTCTCTTTACTCAACTTGAAGTTTCACATATTGATCTTAACTTCTAGCATTTAGTAGGTAAGATCATTATGAGAGGATTCAAGAGGAGTTCCTATAAGATTACTTGGCCTTAGGATTGATCCTGAGTGTTGGTTTGGAGTTAAGGTACATAATATCCTTATAATACCCTAGGCTAAAACCAATCCATAAGGACCCAAAATGAGGATTTTATTGATCCACAGTTCATTTAGAATGAATATTTATCCAATTCTACTTGAAATACTAATCTTGGGTCTTTTGCCCCAGACACTCTCAAATTACCTAACTGCTCTTAGGACCCTTCTTTAACCCAAAATCCAAAAATCCTATAAAATTCCCAATAAATCCCAAATATTCCCAATTTTATTTCTTTCAACTACCATATGGCCCAATTTGGTCAATTTGACCATCTTTAACCAAAATACCCTCAAAATTGCTAAAATTACAAAAATACCCTTGGCACCCCAAACTTTCCCTAAACCTCCAAAATCACTCCAAATGTTCCCAAAACCCATTTGGACCCTTCAATTGGATTCAATTTGATCAATTTGACCATTTTGACCAAAACCCCCAAATTGCCTTTAAAGGCCCAATTTCCCCAAATTTACTTTAAATGTCCATCAATTTGGATCCAATCTCCCCCAATTTCAATCCTAAACTCAACTTCACCTTACATGTGACCAATTTAAACCAAAT
>NEWO01002200.1:13761-25820 GCA_003013225.1 Phalaenopsis aphrodite
ATGGTGAGTTTAAGTGTGAATTCTTCTCTAAGAGTGTTGGAGAGGGAAAGAAGTGAGAGATTTCCTTTTCCTACATTTTCTAAGAGAGGCTAAGGGGGATTTTCTTTGAGAAAGAGTTTCAGATAAGTGTTGTTTGTTTATTATTATATTATAAACTTTCTTTTATATATGAAATTTGTGTTTTATTGTATCTTTCTCATGAAGTTTGAGTAGTTTCCTTTATCTTTCTCCCAACTCTGAGATATGGTGAAATGAAGAGATAACTTGGATGAGCCAATGTTAAAATATAAATTAAATAGTGATGGTTTTTCAACTTCGCTCTTAATTTACTTTTAAATCTGGCTAATTGAATTCCATGAAGGAGTATTTCGTTCATGGAATGAAGTGCAAATAAATAGGAAAATATACATTATTAGGTGTAGAGTTGGAGATTTTTAGGGTGACAGACTAAAATCCACAATTCGATCTTAGTGTTTAAGAACTAAAGCAAGAGTTAACCGTCAGAGGAAGGGAAGTGGGAGCTGATCCCCGATAAGTGCTTCTATGCAACTGTATAACAATGATTTTAATTATAATTTTCACTTATATTTCCTTACTTGGTAACAAAACCAAAAACTTGATCCTAAAGAAAATAAGAATTTAACTCTTTAATTATATATTGGAATACTACGTAAGTATAGGTATCGTTATCAAGTAATATAGAACTTTTTGATTAAGACTTGAATATCGAACCCACAAAAAAATTTTGCAATATACACTATTGAACAACAAAATTTCTATTCTTAAAAGATAATACTTAAACTATAGATAATTTGATGGTAATTAAAATTCAAATCTTTTTGGTATTTTTGATATTTTGACAAAGCAGTAAAAACTTCTAAAAATAACTTGAGTTTATGTAAAGAAAAACACTTGATATGAAAATACCTTTCTCCTTATCATGAATCAATAATAAGTTTAGGAATTCTGTTGTGAAAGTATGCAAATTGTGTTGTGTCAAATAGGAGCAATTATATTCTTTACCCTTATTAGAGATGCTATAAGGAAAATTATTTAATTTAAAGTTTGAATAGTTCTAAAGACCGGCTTAGTAGGAAAAATACCAGCTCTCACTCTAGAGTTCCCTCAATTCCCTCCACCTGGGGGCTAACATCCCGTATCAGAACCTAAAACAATAAACCAAGTTGGGGGCTTTAACTTGTCAATTTAAAGTCCTCTAGCTCTACACCCTTCAAAGATTATTTCCCTACTTATTTGCACTAAATGATATGAATTACATTATCATTCATACAACCTCATGTGATCCTTTCCAATTGTTGAATGAGACAATACCAGCCCAGTTCTTACATGTTCTCACAAAAAATTTTAACATCTAGATAGGTCAAATCAAGAAGTAAATGAAGTACATGTATTTAAATCATCACAACTTCTTCCAACATTAAAGATCAATACTCTTCACAACTTCCATGCAACATTTTAATTACTTATCATTTTGAGGAGAAAGATAAAGAAAACTACTCAGAATCTGTGGAGGAAACAAAACCACACTTTAGTCAAAAGTAGAAATCATTGTCAAACCAATAAGAAATCTTAATTAAAACCAGAAGTAGTTCAAAATAGAAGATAAAAACTTATCTCAAATCCTCCACCAAACTCTGAAGTTCCTTTGAATCTCTTCTCTTTTACAACACTCTAAACTCTCAAAATAAAACAAAATACAAAAAGGATAAAAATAATTTTTTTATGGGGACTGAATCTCTCTGCAAGATTCTCTAAGGTCTTCTTAAGACTCAGCACTCTCTCCATCTTCAAGCACCCATCTCAAATGTCTCAACTTCCTTCTTTTATAAATCTCCAAAAGGTGCATTGGAAATTCTTTAAAATGTGTCCAGATTCGATGTATTCTCCAAGGGATGCCTCATTTCACAAGTTTTTTAATAATATTTTCATTTCTAGTCGTCTTAACCACCCTCTTTAGCCAATAGGTGCCTCAAATGTCTCTTTAAAATTTTGCCAAATGAAGAAAACTGCCAAATAACTGCCTCTGACACTTAAGCACGGCGCCTCTTGCGCTTAGGCACAGCCTTCTCTGTTTCCTCGGTGCTTAAGCTCCAGACCTGGCACGTAGGCACCAAAACACTTTTGCACAAATTTCACATTTTTTCTCCAAATTTTATCCTTTTATAATCCTTTTAGCAATTTTCAACTTTTTACTTGTACCTGAAAGAAAAATACACAAATACCTTCCATTAAAGCTCAATATCTCAAAAATAGGTATAAAAATGTGTCTAAAAACACTATATATTTTAGGTGTATCAGGAGTCAATTTCCTCCTAGCCTAGCCATGGATTTAGGAACTAAACCTAAAATTAGCCAATAATTTTCTATAATATTGAATCAGGGTAGAGAATTAAAATTGCTTCTATTTGACACAATCTAATATTAAACCATTTATCTCATCTCATTTCACCAAAAACTCATTGTAGTGCAAAAGATGTTTTTTCATATTAAAAAACTTCATCACATAAACATAGTTTAATAGTTACTATTTTAAACTTTGCATTAAAATTTTGCTAGTAGTTAATCATTTAGTTTTGATATTATCTCAAACATTCAAAATTAGTGACAGTAATTTCGTTTTATTTCTACGAATTTTCTAGTTAATTTATCATCTCAAATTTAAACCATCATTGTGGGATCATATTTGGGACTTAAATAGAAAGTCTTATATTACTTGATAACGATATGTATACTTGCGTAGAATCCCAACATTAAGTGCTTAACGTTATTATTCATAAAATACCACATCAAGTTTTTGGCGCCGTTATCGGGGAAGGTAATGGTGACTTAAATAGATTTGGTAAATTTGGTAATTTAGAGGCAAAATACAAAATATCAAAATATATATAAAAAATCAAAAATAAAAAAAAAATATAACTATATTTAAGAGTATTTTTTCAAAGAATTTTTTCTTTGCTTATTATATTTGTTTATGTGAATATTGGATATGAAGGTTTAGTACCTTACGATTTGGAATTAGAACGTATTTATAGAAAAATTTGAAAAGAACAAAAAGAAATTAAAATTTTGAATGAAATGATGAATAACTTAGATAATTAAATAAATGAAAATTGACAAAGACTTTTAAAAGATTATGCTAACTCGACAGTAGATGAACTTCACTTAATAATTTAAAATCTTGATGTTGTTGGTAATTCATTTGAGCTTAAACCTGTTATATCTAAATGATACAAAACAATCAGTTTAGTCAAACACCGACTGAAGATCCTAATTTACATCTTGCTAGTTTTCTTGAAATTTATGTTACTTTTAAATATGATTGAGTGTCTAATGATGTTGTTAGGCTCAGATTTTTTTCTTTTTCATTAAGGGATAAAGCTAAAGCTTGGTTAAACTCATTAGCATCTGGATCTATCAGAACATAAGAAGAAATATCACAAAAAAATTTTGGCTAAATATTTTCCACCCTAAAAAACCGCTAAGCTTAGAAATGATATTACATCTTTTTGTCAGTTTGAAGGGGAATCAATATATGAAGCCTGGGAAAGATTTAAGGATCTCCTTAGAAAATGTCCACACCATGTTTGACCAGATTTGTTAGTAATTCAAAATTTTTATAATGGATTAGTAGGATCACTTAGATCTATTATAGATGTTGTTGTAGGTGAATCAATATTGTCAAATCCTTTTGATGAAGCATGCTCTTTAATAGAAGAAATGACTACTAACAATTTTCAATGGCCCTTTGAACGGGTAAATCTTAAGAGAGTAGATAGTATTCATGACTCTGATGCAATTTCTATTCTAGCATCTCAAATTGCTGTTATATCAAAAAAGAAGAATCAAAATGGGGTGAGCTATTCTCAAATGCCACCAGTACTAGAGGAAAATTCACTAGGGCAGATAATTGATACTCAATCATGTTATGAAACTTTAAGTACTATAAATAATCAAAATAACAATCCTTATTCTAAATATTATAACTCTAGATGGAAAAACCACCCTAATTTTAGTTAGAATAATTATAACAATTCAATGAACTCCTCAAGAAATTTAAATAATTAAGAAAATCTTAATTATCGACCTTATTATCCTCTTCGATTTAACTCTAATCCTAACTCACAAGTTAAGGAAAAGAAGTTGACGATGAAAAAAGTAACGTTGAATATGGGAAATCAAATCCAAAATCAAGGGAATGCTATTAGAAATATTGAAAATCAATTAGAACATATTTTTACTATATTTAGTAATAAACCTTCAAGAAATCTTCCGAGTACTATGCAAGTTAATCCTAAAGCTCAAAATAAGGAGTAAATTAAAGCTATTCAATTACGAAGTGAAAAAGAAGTTGAAACAAGAATCCAGAGAGAAACTGAAGTTGATGAAGAGAAGGAAGAGATTAAAAGTGATCATAACGAAAATGAACAAATACAAGCTCCCTTAGAAAAACCATTACCTTCATTTTCTCAATGATTGAAGCAGAAGAATAAAGACAAGAAATTTACAAATTTTTTTGGAAATCCTTAAAAAATTAATGATAAACATTCCTTTCATTTACCAAGTTTTGTGAAATTTATGAAAGATATAACAAATAAGAAAAGGAAGTTTGCAGATCATGAGACCATTACACTCAGTGAAGAGTGCAGCGCTATTATTCAAAAAAAGCTTCCTCAAAGTTAAAAGATCCTAGTAGTTTTACTATACCCTCAGCAATTGGTGAAAAGTTTTTTGGAAAAGCCTTATGTGATTTATAAGTGAGTATCAATTTTATGCCTCTATCGATTTTTAAATGTTTAGATTTATGAGAGATTTCCCTTACTACTGTAAATCTTCAGTTAGCCGATCGATCAATAACTTATCCTAAAGGAGTTATAGAAGATGTATTAGTAAAAATGGATAAATTTATTTTTTATGTAGACTTTATAGCATTAGATAAGGAGGAAGATAAAGAGATTCCTATTATTTTGGGGAGACCATTTCTTGCAACAGGGAGAGCTGTGATAGATGTGCAAAATGAGAATTAATAATGAGAGTGAATGATTGAGTAACATTTAATATTGCAAAAGCTATGAAATATCATGCAGTAGACAAAGATAATGAATGTTTTAGGATGGAAGTTACTAATTATCTAAGTAATGAGCAATTAAAGAAAGTGTTTGAAGAGAAATTAAAATGAGAAGAATTTAGTGAGAAGGAGAATGAAATAAAAGAAGAAGATTTAGATTATATTCAGGATAAATTTGAAACTTTAAATTTGTTGAAAAATGATAATTAAAATCTTATTCCTTCAAGTATTAAACCACATGAACTTGAACTGAAAGTATTACCTGCCCATTTAAAATATGTGTTTTTAGGAGATTCATCTACATTGCCTGTTATGATATCTTCTAAGTTAATTAAAATTCAAGAATAAAAATTAATAGAAATGTTGAAAAGATATAAAAAGAATTTTATATGAACTTTAGCAGTATTAAAGGAATTAGTCTTTCAATTTGTATGCACAGAATTCTATTAGATGATCAATATGAATCTAAAGCTGATCCTTAAAGGAGATTAAACCTAATAATGAAAGAAGTTGTTAAAAAAGAAATCTTAAAATGATTAGATGTTGGAATTATATATCCTTTTTCAGACAGTGCTTAGGCGAGTCCAATTCACTATGTTCCAAAGAAAGGAGGAGTAACCATTGAATTAAATGAGAAAAATAAATTAATTCTAATAAGACAAGTTACTGGTTGGCGAATTTTTATAGACTATAGAAAATTAAACATGACCACTAGGAAATATCACTTTCCTTTACCCTTTCTAGACCAAATGTTGGATAGATTGATTGGAAACAAATATTACTGCTTTTTAGAGGGATATACAGGTTATCATCAAATTTCAATTGCTCCTAAGGATCAAGAGAAGACAACATTTTCAAGCCCTTATGGAACATTTGCTTTCGTTGAATGCATTTTGGATTATGCAATGCACCTGCGACATTTTAAAGATATATGATGTCAATTTTTTGCAATTTGATTAAACATGGAACAGAAGTATTATGGGTGATTTCTTTGTATTCGGGACTTTATTTGAATTAAGTTTAAATAATTTAGAAAAGTTCTGAAATTACATAAAAAAAATCAACCTAGTATTAAATCGGGAAAATGTCAATTTATGGTTGGAGGAGGAAATGTACTCGGGCATAAAATTTCTGAAAATGACATGAAAGTAGATCTTACAAAAATTCAAGTTATTGAAGATTGCCACCTCCTACTATGGTTAGAGGGGTAAGAAGTTTTCTAGGACATGCTGGTTTCTACAGGCGTTACATAAATTTTTTTTCAAAAATAACTAAGCCATTATGCCAAATTTTAGAAAAAAATATAAAATTTGATTTTAATGAGGAATGCTTAAAAGTATTTGAATTATTGAAAGAAAAATTAATCACTGCACCTATAATAGTCCCACCTGATTGGGAGAAACCATTTAAAATAATGTGCGATACGAGTGATTATATTATTGGAACTGTTTTAGGACAAATACACAAAAAAGTTTTTAAAGTAATATATTATGCTAGTAAAACTTTAAATGATGTTTTACCACCAGATATTAAGAATCAATAATTAAAGAGAGAGTTATTAGTAATAGTGTAATGTGAATATAATTACACTATTACTAAAAGAGAGTTATTAGCGATTGTATATGCCTTTGATAAATTTAGACCTTACTTGATTGGAACCAAATGTATAGTGCATACAGATCATTCTGCTATCAAATACTTGACGCAAAAGAAGGATGTTAAACCAAGATTAATTAGATGGATACTTCTATTACAAGAGTTTGATTTTATGGTAGTTGATAGAAAGGGAAATGGCAATCAAATAGCTGATTATTTGTCTAGACTAGAAAAGAAATATTAACTAATTTTGTAAATAAAATTTTAGAAAATTTCTTTGATGAACAATTATATAATATTGATGAAATAAATATATCGTGGTATGCATATATAGTAAATTATATTTTAAGTGATATTTTACCATCAAATATTAATAATCAACAATTAAAAAAATTTATATATGATTTAAAATTCTATCATTGGGATGACCCATATTTATGTAAATAATGTAAATATCTAATTATTAGGAGGTGTGTGTCTTATGAAGAAACTTAACAAATAATTGAAAGATGTCATGATTCTGAATTTGGAGGATATTTTGGAATAAATAGAACTGCATATAAAATTTTGTAAGCTGTATTTTATTGGTCTACTCTTTTTAGAGACGTTAATGAACATATTAAAAATTGTGATAGATGTCAAAGAGTAGGAAATATTTTTAGAAGAAATGAATTGCCTCTAAATTACACATTGGAAGTTGAAATTTTTAATGTGTGGGGATTAAATTTTATAGGACCATTTATGCTTTCATTTAAAAATTTATAAAAATTACTTGTTGTTGATTATAAATCCAAATGCATTGAAGTTGTTGTTGTATCTAAATGTGATGCCCAGAGTGTTTCTAAGTTTTTAAATAAAAATGTTTTCATAAAATATGGAGTGCCGAGAGAAATTATTATAGATGAAGGATCTCATTTTAGGAATAAGAGAATAAAAAAATAATTAAAAATATGATATTATGCATAGATTCTCTACTACTTATCAACCTCAGACCAGTAATCTGGCTGAAATATCAGATCGTGAAATAAAATAAATTTTAAAAAAAGCTGTAAATCCTTATAAGTTGGATTGGAATGCTGATTAGATACTGCACTATGAGCATACAAAGCTGTGTATAAGACTCCTATAGGAATGTCCCCATATAGACTTATTTTTGGAAAAAAACATGTCACTTCCTAGTAAAATTGGAGCATAAAGCATTTTGGGCTATTAAAGATTTAGATTTTAATCTAAAAGCTACTGGTGATAAAATATTATTGCAACTCATTGAACTTGAGGAGATTAGAAATGAAGCATATGATAATGCAAAAATCTATAAAGAGAAAATGAAAATATGACATTATAAGAAAATTATTAAGAAGAAGTTTGAACCTGGACAAGTAGTTCTATTATATAATACAAGATTGAGATTATTTCTAGGGAAATTAAAATCCAGATAGTTAGGACCATTTAAAGTGATTAAAGTCTATCATTATGGAACTATTGTTATTAAAGATCCTAAAACTGGATAGATATTTAAAGTTAATGGGCATCAATTGAAACATTATTATTAATGACACATACCATAATTTAAAGATGTTTTGATGTTAACTCATCCTGATTAAACAATGGTACGTCAGGCTGATAATGTTAAATTAAGCACTTTGTGGGAGGCAACCTATATATAAATCTATATATTACTATTTTGTTTAATAGGTGTTCTTAGGAATTAATTATATTTATGAGTCCTACACAATTATATATATCATAAATTAAGACAAATATTGGTATTAGAGGAAAATTTGGAATTGAATTGAACAAAAAAATAAAAGACGTGATTTTGTCTCTGGCGCCGACGGCGCCCGCTTATTTAGACCATGGCACCAACAATGCCATCAGGAGCCCTGACGGCGTCCCGAGCAGTTTCGGGCTTTCAGAGCAAATGTGGCGGAGTTTAGCAGGATTTCACTCCTAAATAACCGTCGAGAGGTGTTTTTAAAGGCCTAAAAACTGTCTTGGACGACCAAAAACTTCCTCATTTTGATTCCATGGCTTCCAATCTCAAAAATACTTCAAGGAATGAAGTTTTTACTAGAAGAAAGTTTATCAATTTTGACGCGTAGAGATTATACGACAAAGTCATTACAAAAAAGAGAGTTATTAATGAGAGAGGCCTTGTCAATCATGGATTGAGTAATCCAAGTTCACAGATTGAGAAAATCATTATGCAAAGGCGTTGGGAAGTTCTGTTTTATATTACCGCTGCAGTCGTTATACCAGTGGTAAAGGAATTCTATGCAAACTTACATGGAATTACCCAAGAAGTCATTTCATTCGAGGTAAGGTTGTACCATTTACTCCTGCTCGAATTAATGATTTGTAATTTGTCATTATACAAATTTTATCCCAACAAGAGATATGATGCAAGATGTAAATGATTTTCTGATGGATGAAAATGATAATTGAGAAATCGGAGATGAGGGATATGTTAGTTTCTCTACTTCACTGCTTAATCTAATATCAAAACAATGACATATCTGCAAAATTACTCCCTACCATGAAGATTAGTAGAGTTACAAGAGAAAGCGTCATTTTAAATTATTACATTCAAATAGAAAAATTAATTGGTGTGGGATCAATTATTTTCAAATCTGTTATGGGTATTATTATGAATGGGCCAATATATAGACTGTGGCATCCTTCACAATTTTCTTACTTTGCAATCAATCTCAAGTTCCATATGAAAGTTGGGAGAAAGTTTTATTACCTTGGGAGCCCATGATTCCTATTAATGAAAATTATATTGGGAATGGAAAAGAAGCATTAGATATTATTTTGGATCATTCATTACATGCTTTAACACCATTGATGCCACAAATAGTTGGAAGTTCAATAGCTTTGGAGAAGAAAATGAAGAAAATAGAAAGAGAACTTTTGATTATTACGAATGCAATAGGAAATCTTAACCACGTTTTTTATCACCTAGATTGGAGGATGAAGGAGAACTTTGATCATACTGGAACAATTGAAGCAGGATTGGTGTAGATGTTCAAGAAAAATAGATGGATAGATGAAAATTTGACTGATCAATTCCTGTACCTACCATTCTACAATTTGTACGTCTATTACCAATCTATGAGAGATATTAGAGGAAGAGAAAGTACTAAAGATGAAATAGAATAATTGAAGAATTTGGACTCTCTAATACTTTAAAGTAAATATGTATTTAATGTAAATGTGTGGATTTGATTTACTTTACTTTAATTTACTTTAGAACTCTATTAACTTTGATTGTGTGTATAGTTTTATATCAACGTTCTAGTGTTGTGGCTTGATTTCGATGTTGAATTATAAATTAGTTTGTTTTATGGATGTGAAAATGAATGTTTTCGTTCATTTTTCTCTTTTTTATTTTTAAAGGAGCCGCTAGCTTATCGATCATCATATACTTCCCCCATTCAAATAAATCTCCCTCACGAATCATATAAATGATTCGAATAGGAGAGGAACTGAATAACAAGGGACATACAACAAACTGACAAACAAGAGAAAAAGTAAAACGTGAAGAGTCTACGTGCGATAAACCTTGCAAGGATAGTTTAAGAATATCCACCCAAACAAGATTGGGTAGAGGCACCTTAAACCAATATCTGCAAAAGAAGTATCTACATAGACTACCCATAACCAGAGAGTCAGGTGTATGTACCTGTTCTGGGGTCAAGAGCACTCCCAGAGGAACGTGTTCCTACTGGTTAATTACATCTTGGGGGATACCCAAGAATACTCTCGATAAAAGGAGTTTCGCTTCATATTATCATAAACCTGGGGTATAAGCAACCAAAGAAAGGTTATTCCGTGTGAGAACAGTCTCAATGCTTCAAAGCTCACGCTAAACAATCAGGCAGAGAATGAGTGTCTCACATCCCGTAATGGATAGCGGCTTATTAGCACATGAGGCCCACGAAATAACCTAAATCATCTTAATGAGGATCTCCCAATACGTCAAAGCACGTCCGGGCCAAAGGGCAGAGGACAAATCGTCATATCCCAAATGGGCGGCAGCTCATCGGCATCGGGTCGTCAAGGTGATATCAACGAGGTCAAGGAGCGACAAGGCTCAAAGGGGCTCAACAAAAAGGAAGGTATAGTGATCCTAAAATGTAGAGGTAATTGGTTCGGGGTACCACGGACCCGTCATACACAGTTACTAGGACCCTAAGTCTACCTGGTCGTGAAGGTAGTCGACCCAACACGTCCTGAAATCCCCGGTCAGCAATCTGTGAATTGTATCATCCACAGGAACCTTGGTAGCCCTAAGGTCAAAGGAAAGAAACTCTATCATATGACTACAAGCTGGAGCTCCAAGTGGTGGGACTTATACCTGCTGAAATAGCAAGGATGCCTCGGGAAAAAAAGAGAAAGTGGAGGTTCAGCTACAAAGTTGGAAACACTCCAAACAAAAGGACTTACACCCCGTCTGGCTCAGGGAGCCTTCTAACACCCTAAGCGCACTAAACAACCACCTATATGAAGGTATGCTAGGCCAGTCAGGTTGGAAAAGTACGGGGACTCCTCCTCGGGACATGCAAATATGAATGCAATTATCTTGAATGATCCTAAGTATTGTGGAAGCCCTATTAATATATGCAAGAAAGTAAATATTGCAATTTTTAAATCCTAAATATTTTAATTCTAAATTTTAATTATCTTGAATATTTTATTTAGGATTTTGTAGAAAATTACAATTTTATGGTCCTTAATGAGTCTATGTTGTATTGTGAAATCCCAGATAAAACACATAAAGAAAATAAGGAAAACACATGCAAGTGCAGACATGCAACATGATGCAAAAATAAAGCAAAGAAAGTCAAACCAAAATAATAAACAGGTCGGTGCCGCTGGGTCGACAACATATCCCAGAAAAGAAAAAGGGCAGTCGGACTCTGCATATACATGCCCGGTCCTAATTTTATACATCAATATAAAATGCAGAATTAAGATACGGGGCATGAGCATCTGCTCCCGGTCCCCTCCACATGGTTCTTGCGTTGTCTCGGAACCCGTTCCCGTATCTTATTTATGTTACAGGACTCTCCTAGACTCTAAAAATACATAGAGAAAAGAAAAAGACTCAATCCTGCATGAAAACAAGTGTCAGCGGGAAAACTCACATGCACGTAACGTATCATGAGCCATGCCTTAAAGTGTGGGGGGGAGCTAATAGCACCTGCAAGCAAAAGGGTCAGAAATCATTACTTGCTCCCCCCATAGCGGTACCTGTGTGTGTGTGTGTATGAAAATTGACATGGCTCCCTGCAGAAGAACACCCTAACATACTACCACACATATGCAACATGCAATCACATCACAAGCATAATGCAAAAGAAAGATACCTGGC
>NEWO01002202.1:12944-24055 GCA_003013225.1 Phalaenopsis aphrodite
AGTCCATGGTCTTGGTGTAAGGCCTAAGTAGGAATTCAATCACAGCCAGATTTGGGTGTTGGTCTAGAGCTATGGTAGAGGCTCTGTGGAAGGGGGATTTTATGGGGTTTTGGCTTCTTTCACTATTGTGAAGGTGTGGGTGAAGTTAATTTGAGTTTGGTGGACTTTGGAGGTGTGTTGGGTTCTGTCCTGGTTTTGGCAAGGTTTCAAGCTCAAAATTGAGCTCCAGCAATGAGAATTGGTGAGGAAAAATGGTTGGAATTAACTGAGGGGATCTTAGGGAAGCTCTGTGTGAAGTTTGGAGAGGCCTCTCTAAGAAAATTTCAGCACACCTCCCATTGCCGTGGGAGGTGAGTTTTTATAAAAATGGCTATGGGGTGGCTCTCAGGGCATAAGTTTGGGTGCACTGTGGTGCTTAGGTGGAGGGCAGAGGAGCTCTTCCTTTTGATTTGGATGAGCTGGCCTCTAGGTTTGATTTGGGTGAGGTGCCATGGGGCTGGCTTTCGGTTTTGGGCTTTTCCGGCCACTAGGCTAGCCCGCCGGCTAGAGGGAGGTGGCTAGGAGCTCAGGGAACCCAGAGGAATCCATCATAGTAATTTAACGCAAATGTGCTTGGATTTGGCAAAGATATCTTAAGCATGTGCATTTTTGGAAATAAGATCCCTTAATTTGGGGGACCTTTGGTCCATGGCTTGATTTAGGTGATTTCATGGTGTTTGAACTGGTCACTAAGTCCAGCTAATGGCTGTGGTGGAGTTAATTTGGTGGCTTTAGGGTGGTTAGGCCACATTTGGTGCATGGGTCAAAGTGGGTGCAAATGACCAAAAATTGGGTTTAGGTTAGGCTAGCCATGTCAATTGGCCCAATTGATTGTTTCATTTGGTGTATATGATCATAAGGAACAACTTCGGTGAAGGATGGAAGTGGTTTTGACTCCAATTGAAGGGTCAATTTGAAGGAGTTTTGAACTTTAATCAATTTGGTCATGTTGGGCTAAGCTTGGGTCTAGCTTGGGTTAGCCTTGGGCTAAGTCTAAATTGATAATGGTAAATGGTCAATAGGGACTTCATGAAGAGTTTTCAACATGAATTGGATTCCAATTTGGAGGTTAAGGCAATCAATTGGGTGTTTAGCCCAGTTGGCCAGCACATCCTCAGATGCAGTTTGCTCGTTGAAAGAATAGTTTGGGGTAACCTTCACAGATGAAGACTTTCTGCTTGGTACCACTGACCACAACCGTCCACTCTACATCTCCATTAACATTGGTAGATTTGTGTTGTCCAGAGTTTAATAGATCCTGGAGCATCCCTCAACTTGAAGAGTCTACAGACATTGGCTTATTTGGACATTGAAGCTCGGGAACTTACGATCGATAAAATGATGCTAAGAGGATTCAATCAAAAGGGAGAGAGCCCTTGTATCCATGAAATTGCTTATGACGGTTAGAGAACTCGTAACAACCGCTAAATCTAATATCATCGACGCCGAGACCTCTTTTAACGCTTTACTGGGTCAACCGTGGATTCACAAACACAACATGGTTCCATCACTCTACACCAGTGCATCGAGTACTACAAAGAGGAAAAAGAGCATTGCATCAAGGGAGATCTACAATCTTTTTCAATTCATGAAGTTGGTATTCATGAGGATGCCACCTACTACGAGCCTCCAAAGAAAACTTTCTTCTCTCATGAAATTGTGACAAACAAAAGTTAAGATTCAGAACAATCACAAAGAGGAAGCCATTCAACTCCGCTTCAGCAATCTTTCGCCCCTCTTTTGCAGCAAATATGTGGGGTTTCTTTTAGTTCACGCACCCGAGGTTGTGGCCGGGGACGTGGACGAGGAAGGACCAATTTAATTGTTGAACGGACTAGGCCCACCATCAACCTTGGTGATGAAGACAGTTCTAAAGATGATATAATGATGACAAAACAAAATAAACCTCAGTACGAGATATCCTTAGAAGATGTGGAGAAAATCAAATATGAGATGATGTATGATTGGATAAACCACTATGTGAACGAAATGACCCTTACTCTGATTCTCCCTCAAAAGGTAGAGAGTTTAGAGGTCAAGGAAGTCCGTAGCGTTGGTTCAAAGCCGATCAAGTTTTATCGTGCTTCTTCCTCTACTAATCTTGAAAACCATATAAATTTTGATAAAGATCCTAATGAATTAATGGAATTGCGTTTCGGTTACTTTTTGCCTTGTGTACAAAAGTTAATTCAGTAGGGGCATTTGCCAAAACAATTGTCAAAGGATAAAATAAAACTTTTTGAAAAATTATGGGATGTTAAAAGTTGAACTCCCAACTTGAAAGAGGGTCTTGAATTTGGTACAGTCAGACCAATCAATGATTCAGAAATTTACATGGTTGTTACTAGTGAATCAGAAGAGGATTGCCTCGATATGGAGGATGACTGTAATAATCAGCTAATAGAAGATGCTCTGCCAGAATTTGAGGAAGAAATTAAATCAACTATTGATAAATTGAAGGAAATTAACCTCGGGACTGAAAAACGACCCCGACCTATATTTATAAGTTTTCTACTTAACGATGAAGAATCGTTAGAATTGATCAAACTGTTAATAGAGTTTAAAGATTACTTTGCATGGAATTTTGATGAAATGTTGGGACTGCCAGCAGAGGTTGCAGTTCATAAACTCGAGGTAGACAAAGAAATAACCCCAGTAAAACAAGCTCTCAGAAGAATGCACCTCAAAATAGAACAGCAAGTCATAGCTGCAGTGAAGAAGTTAATAGATGCTAACTTTGAAAAGAAGAGAAATACCCCCACATAGTTAACTAACATTGTACCATTTAAGAAGAAAAATGGACAAATACGTGTTTGTGTCAACTTCAGAGATTTAAATAAAGCGTGTCCAAAAGAAGAATTCCAATTACCGATACCAGAAATGATGGTGGACATCGCTTTGACACATGAGATTTTCTATTTCATTGATGGATCGTCGGGATATGACCAAATCAAGATGGCTCCCGAGGATGCAATACTTAAAGCCTTCAGATCACCTATCGGGATTTTACGCGACACAGTGCTACCATTTGGGTTGAAGAACGCTAGAGCGACATATCAACGTGCAATGACGAAGGATTTTGAAGATCTCATTAACAACCAAGTGGAATGCTACATGATGATCTGGTCATCAAAAGCAAATGAAAAATAGACCATTTGTACAATTTTGTGATCGTGTTCAAACGGTTACGACAATATGACCTTAAAATGAATCCCTCAAAGTGCATCATTGGCGTTACCTCTAGGAAACTTCTAGGATTCATTGTCTGTCATTGGGGAATCGAGATCGAACTAGATAAGAATAAAGCTATCTTGGAAATGCCTCCACCCAAAACCTTAAAGCAACTATGTTCCTTCTAAGGAAAGTTGGCATATCTGTGACGCTTTATTTCTAATCTCTCAGGTAGGTGTCAGCCCTTCTCGACATTAATTACGAATTCATTTGAGTAGATAAATACCAATGAGCATTTGAGGATGTTAAACAATATTTAATGAAACCTCCTATTTTGGCAGCCCCTATCCCAGGAAAACCTTTGATACTTTATGCCACGGCCTTAGACGACTCTCTTGGAGCCCTCTTATCCCAAGTTAATGACAACGGTAAAGAAAACACACTCTACTACTTGAGTCGCCACCTAGTACCGATGGAGATAAGGTATCCACCTATTGAAAAGCATTATCTAACTTTAATTTTTGCTGCCCAAAAGCTTAGACATTACATGCTTTCTCATAAGATTACCCTAATCTCAAAAGTTAATCCGTTGCAATATTTGATGACTTGACCAACACTCTCTGGACGTCTTGCAAGATGTTCCATGATTTTATTGCAATTTAATCTAACTTTTGTTCCCCTTCATGCTATCAAGGGATAAATTTTAGCAGACTTCCTCGCTGCACACCCACTTCCAGCTGGGTCCCATCTTAATGATGAACTACTAGATGAGCAACTATTACAAATGGAATTCTTCAGTGTGCAACGCTGGGATATGTACTTTGACGGATCTTCTTTAACAATAAAACATAAAGGATCAGACATAGTTATACCAGGCAAAGTAGGGATTGATTTGATTTTCATCACGCCAGATAAGGGTATGCTGAGGTTCTTATACCACCTGACAGAGCCATGCACGAACAACGAAGCAAAATATGAAGCACTAATTATCGGGTTGGAGTTGGCAATCTAAATGGATATAACAAATATTGCCATCTATGGTGACTCTCTGCTCGTCATCCAGCAAGTCATCAGACAATACAAGATTTTAAGGCCAAGACTAGCAGAATATCACTGATACACAATGAAACTGCTGGAACAGATTCCTAGTGTAACTTTCTACCAGATTCCTAGGGGAGATAATGCCCTGCTGACGCTCTAGCAAAACTTGCTAAGGAGCCGGCATGTCCCCTGGAGGATTCTGTTAATATTACAGTACAAGGAAGACAAGTTTTGTCTCAAGTTGACCTTGACAATCTACACAAGCTTAGAAAGGAAAAAGAAATGATGGTTGTGGTTGCTGATAACAATGATGATTTGTTCAAGCCATTAATAGAATATTTGTATATTGGAAAGCTACCAGAGGACAAGTCAGCAGCACACCACATCACAAAGAGGGCTATGTCATATGCTTTGATAGGTGATGCCCTCTATAAAAGATCATTCTATCAGATGTGGCTATGATGTTTAAGCAAAGTAGAATCATAAAATATTATCAAATAAGTATACGCTAAATTTTGTGGTACTCACCAGTCAGGGTCGAAAATGAAAATGAAGATCAAGAGACTCAGATATTATTGGTCGGCAATGATGTCTGATTTCATGGATACAGCTAGAAGATGACCAGGGCCAAGTGCATGGAGTGTTCTTGCACCAACCTCCAAATGTGCTACAACCAACGATCGCCTCGTCGCCATTTGAGTGTTGGGGCATGAACGTAATAGGCCCGATAGACCCTTCGTCTTCTAAAGGACATAGATTTATACTTACCGCTACAGATTACTTTTCTAAATGGGTAGAGGCATTACCGTTATGAGAGTTTACGGTACAGCATGTCCTTCAATTCTTCAAAAGCCAAATCGTCTATCATTTTAGAGTATCGCGAAGAATAATTTCCAACAATGGGACAACCTTTAAAAGCACCAAAATTAATAATTTCGTCAAATGGCACGGGATAGACTGGAGATATTCTATAATTAGTTATCCAGAGAAAATGGATTGGCTGAAGCCTTCAATGAGGCGTTGGTACAAATTTTAAAGAAAACACTGGAGGAAAATAAATGAGATTGACACAAGAAATTATTAGAAGCTTTGTGGGAATACCAGACAATGTTCAGGACTCCCACTCAGTGCACACTCTACATGCTCATGTACGGGTTTGAGGTCGTACTACCGTTAGAGGTTTAGACTCCATCTCTCAGAGTCACTGTCGCCAACGAGCTTATGACAGAAGAAAGTGCAAAACTCAGACTCAAGGAATTAGAGAGTCTTGAAGGAAAATGACTAGAAGCACAACAACATCTGAGGCTTTACAAGGCAAAGATGATACAAGCCCATGGAAAATTGGTCCACCTAAGGATATTTAAAATTGGTGATCTCATTCTTGTTCTCAAAAGACCTATTCTTGCACACCGCAAGATAGGTGGAAAATTTGAGCGAACTTGGGAAGAACCATTTGTAGCAGAAAAAGTCTACTTATGAGGAGCCTACCAGCTGGTAGATTTTCGAGGCAAAAGACCCATGTTGTCGATCAACGGACGATACTTGAAGATATACTATGCAACTTGACATTACTTGAACTGAAATCTTGGAATTTTGATTATTCTGGGGTTATTTATTTGACCAAAACGTCTGTGATCGGGTCCAAAAATTTTGTAATAAAATTAACCTCAATATAATGAAAATTTTTGAAATTACACATTTCAATTTAATCTTTTCTACCTTTAAATTTGATATTCTACTAAATTAAACAAAATACATACATGAATAAATAATTTTCTCATCAACATAAACTAAAATTTTCTTTAATAAATATTTTGTTTTATTTTTGTTCACACTAAGTTTCAACTCACTGATATTTTTCCTATCGTCTACAAAGAAATGTCAAGCTAGAGGCTGATGATTGCTTTAAAAGATGATTGGAACCTCGCACTCAAGGAGGAAAGGGCACTGCAGGGCTGCACCATAGACTTTGACATGGATTTTAGTCAAGTCGACATGGATTATGAGGTTCCCTTGATGGACGTGGTTAGTCGTCAAGAAAAGGAAGGGCTACCATCGCTACTAAAGTTAAGCACTAGAGACAGTTCCTCACTGAAAGGGAAAATTGCGATAGTACAGCAAGACCTAATGGAGGGAACCAATCGCCTACCGTCTATGATAGCTACGCCAACCAAAGGCCTAGTTGCTGCCAATGATGAAAGAGTGTCAGATGCACCACTACGGAGAACTCAGCGCAAGAACGCTAACCGTCGGAAGCATGGGGCTTTCTTACGCAAAGAGAGAAGACGCCAGAAAGAGAAGGAAAACGTGCTCATCCCTATTCCTGAGGGGAATATATATGATCTAGGCACGAGAGAGACCTCTTCCAATTTTTCTGCTATAGAAGATGAGTCTGGATTTGTTACAGATCCGGAGATACCTCCAGTTTCAGATGTTATTTGTACAGGTTACCCTACATGCAATGCCGAGATACCTGCACGTACACCATCTACCAGGCATTTGTGGAATGCCCGGACTGCAATGTCCTCCACTTAAAGCGCTACAGTACTTTTGAGGAGTACGCGTCCACCGACGATGGATTTCAGACTGCTCATTACCCGAGAACCATATGTTCCGTTGGGAATAGAGCCATATATCCCGTTGGATGCAGAGTCATACATTCCGTTGGAGACAAAAGCAGCACCAACTTAGATTCCCGCCGATGTTGAAATGAGGGAACATGCTTGACAGCTGCTAATAATCAGCACGGAAGAATACTACAAAATGAGTAAAGTACAACAAGGGATTTTAAATTTTATGAAGAAGTTCAAGGAAGGTTCATTAATATACTAGAAGGCTCAGAGCTATATACCAGGGTCTTCTCCGAAATTGATGAGAGAAGTATTCTCGATTACATTTTTTATCTAAGAGATAGGGGTCGAGCTGCTGATGGAAAGAACCTATTTCGAGATGCGTCGAAAGGGCAGGACCACCATAAAATGTGGCTGTTGTTACAACTTCACTAAAGACAGACAAGGAAATCCTCCTGGGATTCTGAGACACGATCAGGTGGATCTGCTACCCCCATGATAAAATGGATAATTAAGAGAATGGTCCGATGGAGCATACTCCTAGCTGACTGTATTCCCAACCGATGTATTATCAACATATATGATGAAGGCAATTGCACACCCCCGCACATTGACCATCTTGACTTTATAAGACCTTTCTGCATGGTCTATTTCATGAGCAAGAGCCAAAATTTGTTTGGAAAAGATATAGATGTTGTCAACCCCGGTGAATTCAAAGGATATGTAAAGTTTCTACTAACAGTGGGTTCAGTGCTAGTTCTTAAAGGAAATGGAGCAGACATAGCCAAACACTGCATTCTAGGTGTACGACACCAAAAGGTGTACATGACTTTCGAAATAATGGATAACAAAAAAATGCCATACGGATTCTGGCTAGACCTGGAGTTGGAAGAGTTACTGCCTTACGAGCTATGAGAGGGTTGCACCTCTAAGAACATGCAAAAGGAACTCTTGTCTTGGGGCATGGCTTAGTAGGTTGGCTCGATCAGGAGCTTGCCCATCAGAGACAGATGCTTAGAGGATTCCTTTTTACTGCAATTCATCACAGCGGATATGATATATATATTAGACATGCTCAGCCTAAGATATGTACTCAGCATGAGATATTTTTGGAGGTACTTTGATGCAATCAGCATAATTGTACTTTTTGAGGCTTTGGTCTACACTCAACCTGTAAAACTTATTGGAGCGGATTAATGAAATCTCTTTCAGGATTTTGTCAGTTTGTTCAATTGCCCTTTAATGATGGATAAAAGCCACAGAGCCATATAATAGTTTAGGACTACAATGAACAAAGAACAAAATAATAAAAAACTTGATAAAAATAAAACTCAAATAAAATACTCTTTAAAAAAGATTCAACCAACAAAAAAAATTCAAAAAAAAAATTCAAAAACATTGATAATTAAATGTGATAAAAACTAAAAGAAAATAAAATAAGTCTGTCGAGTTGATCCTCACGATTTCAAGGTCTCTTGCTCTTTGCTCGCGCAGCACGACTATCCTTGTCTACACTAATTCTCCTCACATCTTCATAGAATTTCACATTCTACACAAAACCTCATAAAATTTCACACATCTTCCTCACCAATGTCAATCTTTTTACATGACACACACTTATGAGTTCGACACCACAAACTTTCTGCACTATACCCTTACTCTCAAAACCAGTACCGAGACGCTAATATCCTTTCCACTACCTCCTGGGTTTCATGTGGGCCATAGAGCTTTCCTTCCCAACTTGACACAACCTTTTAAAATTGGTTTAATGCCCCCGCCATGACATCCAATTCTCTACCTACATCTTTGAGAATGGTTTAGGGCCCCTTCCACGGCTTCCAATTCTCTATCTACATCTTCAAGATTGGTGTAAGGCCCCCTCCAAGGCTTCTGATTCTCTGCCTACATCTTTAAGATTGGTGTAAGACCCCCTCCACGGCTTCTGATTCTCTACCTACATCTTCGAGATTGGTGTAAGGTCCGCTCTACGGCTTCCAATTCTCTACCTACATCTTCGATATTGGTGTAAGGCCCCTTCCACGGCTTCCAATTCTTTAACTACATCTTCAATATTGGTGTAAGACCCCCCTCCATGGCGTCCAATTCCCTACTCACACCTTTTGAGATAGGAATATGACCCCCACCATGGAATCCTACTCTCAATCTTCAAGGTCATCACCTAAATACTGATTCTCATCCTCTATAAAAACCTAAACTTTGATAAATCAACACCACTCTTCAATACCCAATGAGAGTTCTTAATCCTCGATGTTGATGAGATAATCACTTGCTAATTCCTCCAACGGATGCAAATAGCACACACAATTCTACACCTCCTTCTAGGTCTGTTGACTTAGGAGTATGTATTGCTTTCGTTGATCTCGTCAGTTAATGCCAATACGAGTGGTGTGCTTGTCAGCATACCACACCTATTGGGATTTCATTTGTTGACCTCACTTTTGGTTGACGTTTAGTTTTCCTCCTTGCCTAGGGTCTAGCCAAAGGACTTTTCTTTTGACTAATCCTAGAAAACTAGAAAAGAAATCCTCACCATTAGAAATTCTAAACTCCCCTTTGCTCAACTTGAGGCTCTACATATTGGTCCTAACCTCTAGCATCTAGTAGGTGGGGCATTATGGGGGAGCTTAAAGAGAGTTCCCATTGGACTATTTGACCTTAGGGTTTGCCCTGGGGGCTGGTCTGGAGCTAAGGCACTCACTTTCACTCACTTTCACTCACTCTCACTCACAATCACTCACAACTATAAACCCAAAATTTCTTGACTTTGATCCCTTTATCTTTTTGGGAGACTCATATTGATTTTCCCCTAAAACCACTGGCCCTAGGCTAGGGTTTAGCTAAGACCAGTACATAGAGGACCTAAATGGGGTTTTCATTGGTTCGTAGCTCATATATGGTGGTTGGTACCCCGACCGACCCAACCAAAATACTCAACTTGGCATTTTGCCCCTAAATCCCCCCCAGATTACCTAAATACTCTTGAAACCCCAAATTCACCCAAAATACCAATTTTTTTCAAAAATCATTTCAAACCTTTTCAAAATACCAAAGTTACCAAAAACTACCCAAAAATTCAAATTTACCAAAATACCCACCAAATGGCCAAAATTACAAAAAAAACCCTTGGCACTCCAAATCTCCCAAACCTCCAAAATCACTCCAAATGTCACCAAAACCAATTTGGACCATTTAATTGAACCCAATTTGGCAAATTTGACCATTTTGACCAAAACCCCCAAATTTTATTTAAGGGCCCAATTTCCTCAAATTTACCTCAAATGTCCAACAATTTGAGCCCAATTTTCTTCAAATTTAAGTCTAAACTTAAATTAACCTTTCATATGACCAATCTAAACCAAATACAAGCTTAACTAGCCCATTCTTCGAGCTCAATTTTGATCCAAGTCAAACCCCCAATTTAGGCCCTATGACTTAATCCCACCAAATTGAACCCCATAGCCTACTCAATTTGCCCCAATTTAAATCCTAAACTCTTCATAACAATCCTACACACCAAAGTTGACCTTAAATTGGTCTTGGTTAATCCTCAATTTGATTTAATTTTTGCCCCAAATCCAAAATTTCCCAAATTCCCCCCAAATTGGCCATGCCTTCGAATTCCACCAAATTGAATTCCCTAACTCAAAAATTGACACCCAATTTATGTGTAAAACTCTTCATGATGTTCCTATATACCATTCGTAACAATAAATTTTGACTTATCCCAAGCCTAGCCCAATCTAGACCCAAGTCTAGCCATACATACCCAAATTGACCAAAATTACAAAATCCTTCAAATTGAACGCCCAATTGAACTCAAAATCATTTCAATCCACCAAAAACCTACGTTACAATAATCTACACAATGTTGATCAATTAATTGGGCTTAAAGTCATGGCTAGCCTAACCCAAACCCAAAGTTTTGTCATTTGGACCCACATTACACCAAAATTAGCCTAGCCACCGTACAACCATCAAATTTATGACTCCACAGCCACTGAACACACTCCATGGACCAGGCTAAACCCCCTTAGACCAGCCATGGTGAGATATGGATAATTGGATCCCTAAATCAATGGATTCATGCCCATTTATGGGCCTTAACCAAAAATCTCCCCCATCATCACTTGTCATTGAGGGTTAAACATAATTAACCCTCCCACTGGCTCACTTAACCTCCTAGCCACCTCCTTGGCCCCGCCGGCTGGCCTAGTCACTAGAGCACCTCAAAATCGATGGCCACCATCCCTAAATCAAACCCAATCTCAA
>NEWO01002205.1:1730-23636 GCA_003013225.1 Phalaenopsis aphrodite
TCATGGAAATGTTCTAAATTGCTTCTTAAGCACTTAAGAATAATTAGAATATTTTTCCTGATTTTCTAAATAAAGATACTAAATTTCAAAGCTTAATAATAATTTTTACAAGGCTAAAATGGGTTCTCACTAAAAATAGTTTCAATAAAACTTAATTTGACTTAGAAAAATATAAATTTTTCTCTTCTGAGTTTGTTGACCTTAGGAAGATTTCTCAAAAATATAAAACTTAATTTTCCCCTTTTAAAATATTTTATATTTAAAAATAACCCCAGAACTTAAAAAAAATCTTAAAATTCAAATAAAATTCAAAAAATCATGAAATTTGGTCCGAAGGCTTCTCTGGTCTAGGTCTACCTTTAATAAAAATTTCAAGGGATTAGAATTTATCTTAGTCAAGTTAGAAATTTTCTTTGAAAAATCCTATTCTTACATGAAAATAATTTTATAAATTAAATTAAATTTTTAAAAATCATATTTTCTCCTCTGATGTCTAACCAATGAATGAGGTAGGATAAAAATTTCAAAGTCATTTGGATTGAATTTGATAAATTATGAAGTGTTAGAGCCTTAGGGGCAAATGTGTAATTTTGGAAATTTAGCCTTAATTAACATTTAGAATTAATTCAAGGAGGGAAATGGGCAACCTCTGATCTTTATTTAATGTTTGAAACACAAGGGATTAATTGGTAGAAACCAACCTCACTTTCTTAATTGAAAAGTTAAATTAATAAATTTCTAAATTATTAAAATTTGGAGGTTTATTAAAATTAAAATAACCTAGAACTTAGGGGTATGACTTTTAAAGCGGATAAATAATCAATTTAATAAACCTATTTTGATTTCAAATAAAATTCAAATCATGAATCATGACCACATAAAGCTTAATCTTTTCAAAAATAATTAAGACACTCACCTAGGTCTTAAGGGCTTAGTAGTGACTTAGGCTAAATCAAGTTTCATTTAAATGAGGATTAGAAAATAAATATCATTGAGAATTAGAACATCTGTCACACACTACAAGCCCAATTAGGACCAAAATTTGGCTAAGTGTTCCAATAACACTAACTTGCCTCTTTAAGGGTCTTCACCCACATAATTTTCAAAAATAAATTACAGATGATAATTAACTTACTCTTAAAGGATAATTGATACATCAATATTCATTGAACATTCGGTTGTTTATAGGATGAATCATTAAGGAACATAATAAGTTTAAAAGAACTCGAGATATGCAGCCCGGACCTGCTTATTTCTCTAGATCTGTTGGATACCTCAGATATCTACTAAACTTAATATGTTTTGCTTGACAAATATCATCCTTAATTAAACTCCTAAGGACCCACCAAGATATGACCTAGGGTTAGATAGGTCATTAAAATTTTACTTCCCTGCTTCATATAAACTGCCTTAACATGCATTTTAAGTTTCAGGTGGTGGAACGAGAAGACTCGTCAGGTATGCTTTTACAATTTTTAGTGTTATCTTTCTTATACTTTCATACTGTGCTTTTATACCTGCAAATTTGCATGTTAAATAACGATGTCACCCTGCATGAAAACTAAAACTATCAGGATAGCCACAAAACCAAAACCAAAACCAAAACCAAAACCAAAAGAAAATTCACCCCATAACATTCAAAACATATTACAACTCAAAATTTAATCACAAACACAAAACTACAATTACAACTAAATTAAGATGTCTTTATCGGATGATCGGGAATTCCTCGGAGGAGGTAGCCTATTGTTGCTAATAAGGCTTCCCACTGTCTAAATGAAATTATGGAACTCATTAAGTTGAGTTTAGTAAGTTTATTTGAACTAAGTGAATCCAATAGAAAATAGTGGTGCCGGAACGAGGGAACCGTAGAATCCTAACCGGTGTCGCTCTAATCAACTTTAACATGCCCCCATAAAATTTGAAGGACTTTAATCATAGAGCCATCTGATTTGACATAATAACTTGACACACAAGAAAACTCAAACTAGTCGCAGCAAAGAGCTTGAGCTAGCATGGTGGGCAGCACAGCCATCTTCAACAACAAAACATGTCTTCCCCAGCTAAACCAATCTTCCTTCCTTAGATATAAAAAACAAAGTCATAGGACTTCGAGGTTGCTTGCTTATGCAACGTAAATCCTCACCCTATTTTTAGGCCTTTTGTATAGTCGTGCTATACAAAATAAGCCCTCACTCGTTTTAGGATTCTGAGGTTGTCGTTAGTCACGACCTAAACCCACACATCTTCTAGGCTATTTGTGTGATCGTTTCATACGAACGTAAGCCCAAACTAATAAAACTGGCATGATGAAACACCTAAATATTTCTCCTCAAAACTGAAGCCAAACATTAGGATAGCTTGAGAAGTCACCGAGGTTCTCCTCTGGTTCCATGACATCCCCTAGTTTTTCCTCCTTTGGACTCTACAACAAAATGTTCCAAATTTGAACCAATCCCCTTTCACACCTCTACATTTGATCTCATTGAAAAGTCCTACCCTTTGAAATTTTTTGAAGATAATATTTCCTAATTTTTATCGAGAGTCTTCTTAAGTGACTTTCGTCATTTAAGATGTAATTAACTATAAGGGCTTGCACTTATATGAAGCTTTTCTCAAACCCAGCTTAATATAAACTCTATTTAATTCTTTATATTAAATAATGGAACTTGTAGGCAAACACAAAGGTTTCACAAACCAAACGGATGCCATATATTCCTTCATTTATTTGATCGAGCCTCATCCTCAAGTCTTGTGTTTATCCTTCGAGATAGATATAGGATTTGAGGTACGGTGCTTTTTCATTTAAACTATGAAAAATATGGTATCAGTTTGATTTCATATTTTTCTAAAAGTATATATATATATATATATATATATATATATATATATATATATATATATGTAAATTAAAACATCCTTCTGAAGTGGGCCATGAGATTTTGATTTTGGTGACAGATAACTTCTTACGGGCAACTCTTCCAACCAAAATAGTGCTGACATGGTCCTTTATAAGAAGAAAACTATAAATTTAATTACTTATGAACAATCATTTCAATATTGAAAAAACTCTTAAACCAAAAGAAGAACTGCCTTACTTTGTTAGCAAAACACATTATAATTAATTCTTATTAAAGCCTCGTTGTATTAAGAGTATATAGTATGTTAACTTTAATAAAGCTTATTAATAAGTATAATTTCTCTTTCACTTTTGTATTTCATTTTCATTTTAAATCCTAATACATGACTTCTTAAATTGCAATAGACTTTAAAGCTCACAGGTCACAAGTATTGTAGTACCTTAAATTAGTGAAGTCATTTTTTTTCTCTCAAGATATATCAAATCATCTACATAGCTTAATAATAAAATACAAGAGTTGATGCCCTATCTAAGCTTCACATTAACAATAAGAGAATTAGCCAAGAGAAGGTTCATTAAGATATCTAAGACATAGTTGACCACATTTTAAAATTCTTTTCCTCCCTGCTCTAAACTAAGTCCTCTCCTCTTCCTCTTCCTTCATCAAATGAGCCCTCATTCTCCATTTTCTCTTTTCTAAAATTGAGAGGAACTCCAAGGAAGCAAGATAAAAGTGAGGAATTAAGGAAAAGCAAGGCATGTCCTCAAATCAAAGCAAGGAAGAGTATCAAGATCCAATAAAAGAAGGTGAAACATGCTTTTCCCTCTCCTAATTTGATATTCTAGCATTTGGTTTAATGGTTCTTCATGTCTTTCAAGTTATTTCATGCTAAAATTTAAAATTACTCCTATAATTTAATGGTTCTTCATGTCTTTCATGTTATTACATGATTAATTTTAAAATTGATCATGTGATTTAATTGTTTTTCATGTCTTTGGTGTTATTGTATGTCTAATTTCGAAATTTACCATGCAATTTATTAATTCTTAATGCTTTTCATGTTTTTTAATGCTTAATTTCATTTTCCACCATGAAGTATGTTTTCCTTTTTTTTCTCTTACATATTCTACCATGATAAGTTGTATTTTGCATAGCAAACATAGGGCTTTCATTTCCTTATTCTTTTATTATGTGTATGTTGACTTTTATATGGTAAATCATAGAGTTTTGCTTTATATTTTCTTGTATATGTTGTCATTTACATGTTAAACCATGGGGTCTTCATTCCTTTGTCTTTTATGATGTGCATCTTGTCTTGTATCATATAATTACCATGTTTCCCCTCCCTTTTTTGATTAGTTAAAAAATTTTGTCCCTAAAATTCACCAAACCAAAATTCAACTATAATAATTAACCCATTTATCCCACTAATCCACCATATTTATAGCCCTAACCCTAACCCAACTAAGCCCTCAAACTGAAACCTATAACCTTTTCTACAAACCAAGACTCCAAGTCCTTCAAGCCCACCTAACTTAAACTTAAGCCTAATTAACTCATGTAATACCCCATTAGTTCATTAATCAACTCACTAGAAGTACACTATAAACATTAATTAATTTCTTATTTAATTTACTAAACTGTTCATCAAACCCTTCAAACCCATCTACCTGTGACCTTGACTAGCCCAAACACACCTAAACACACATATATCCTAGCCTAAACTATCTTACATAAATTTTAATAAAAAATTAAAACTAATAATAAATAAAAGAGGGAGGGAAGTGTAAATGTTAAAAAGTGCATGTGAGTATATGTGTGTATGTGTGTGTAAATGTTTAAATGTTTGTAAGTATATGTGTGTGTGAGTGAGTAAAATTGCATGTGAGTGTGTGAGTATGTTTATATGTGTGTGTATGTGAATAAAAAAGTTTATATTAGTGTGTGTGAGTATATGTATGTGTGAGATTGCACATGTATGTGTGTGTAAATGGTTAAGTGTGTGTGAGTATGTATAAATGTGTGTGCATGTGAATAAACTTGTTTATGTAAGTGTGTGTAAGTATATATGTGTGTGTGAGTAAATATTTATGTGCATGTGATGTGATGTGCTTAAATGTGTAAAGTGACATATGTGAACTTATGTAATATGAAAAGTGAGAACTGAGATGTTCTTTCAAGGGATTCTTGTGATTTTTGCTGATTCGCTTTGGTGATGCCTTTAGGGTTTATGCTTTAAGATGTTTCTTGGATTTCTTGTTGGTTTTGTGTGATTCTTATGACGACAACTTATACTCATCCATCGTATAGTGAAATTCATGAGGGTAATCGTATGACCACTATTTCTAATGTTGTCAATTATTTTTTATATATGGTGTTTAAAGAGTAGATTGAGGATAGCTCATCTATTAGGCTCTTGAAATATGCGGCTAGAAATAATGGTAATCAAACTATTTCTTTCAAGAATAGGAAGCCAAGGTGCTTGTGGAACATTTAAATTTTACTCTATCTGGGTAGTTTAATGTTTCTCATCTGAAGATGGTAATTATCCAAAAATTCTTTGTTGATATGAAGCAACAAAGTAATTAACATGTTGGACTTATTGACGGTAGGCATCTTTTGATCAGATTGGAGAAAACTTTCATTGTACTAATTTCTTTTTCAAGAAACTAATTATGGATTTGGAGGACTAGTATGAAGATTTTGAAAGGGACTGTGAATTTCAATTCTAAGGAAGAATCACCTATAATTCCAATATGGTTTAGATTTCCTTGTTTGAAATTACATTTGTTTAATATGAAAGTATTGTATTCTTTAGGTATCATTTATGATACCCCTTTGAAAGTGGATCAAGCCATTTTAATTGCACTAAACCATCGTTTGCAAGGGCGTTGATTGAGAGAGATGTTACACTTTCATTCCACGATTCAATTTGGATTGGTAGTTCGATAGATGGTTACTGGCAGAATGTGGAAAATGAAATTTATTCCTCTGTATTATATCAAATGTAAGTTGTTTGAGCATAATTTAGCTAATTTGTTCATTACTCATTCATAAATGAAGAAGTTTAAAGGAGCAAATAATGGAAGGAAAAATAATATGGCTAATAATTGAGAGCCAAGAGGTGAGGTTGGTATTTTTATCCTAAGAGAACCTATCGTTGATGGAAATGATAAGCAGGGCAATATCAGTGATGCCAAAGAAAATTTTTTGAAAGATATTGTAAAGGAACTTAATTTTCAAGCTCCAATTGGTGTTGAAAATATTGACAATGTTAATTGTGAAATTACTAACTATAATGATAATGAAAAAATAAGTGCTGAGAATTTGGAGGTGAGGGAGGTCTTTGTAGGTAGTAAGGACAATCATATTAATATGTCTAATGCTAATATGAATGTTCCTCATATGGCTAGTGAAGGAAATTTAGTTAATATTGGTAATGAGAATGTTTTGAGGATAATGTGGTCTATTTTGAACCTATGAATATTGGGGAGGATCTAGTTCTTGCTAGATCTAATTTGGAAGAGAATAGGTTGATTCAGAAAGCAAGGAAAAGGAAGTTTAAAGGTAGTAGAGAATTGAATTATATTAATCCTAAAGTTGTTCAAGGACGGATTAGTGGTAAATGAACGTAGATGGCTCGAGATTTTCTTGTAGCACTATACACACCAGAAGATCTAAATCTCTCAATGATGTTTAATTTAATAGTTTGGAATATTAGAGGCATTGCTAATACGAATGCCAGTAATAGATTGAGGAATATCATTAGATCTAGAAAGATAAAAATTTTTAGATTGATTAAGCCTCTTGCGGTTGAGAATAATAATGATAAATATGTGAGGTGAATTGGTAACTTTAATTTTTTTTATGAATGTGAACAATAAGTTTTGGATTTTGTGGAGAATTTTATTTGATACTATTGTGCTTATAGATCATCATCAATTTCTTCAAGTCATAATTGGTTTGGAAAAATTGTTATGTTAATGTTACTATTATTTATGTTGGTTGTAATAGAGCTTCAAGGATCGAGTTGTAGGATAATTTTTTATAGTTGAGGGCTAATATCAATGAACCTTGGTTGATAGGGGTGATTTTAGTCTAATTACCTTAGCTTGTGAGAAAAAGAGAGGCAGACCACCTAATTTGAGTCTTTTGGCAGAATTTTTTGATGTTTTGGTTGATGTTGATCTTTTTAAAATTGGTTTCAAGGGCATTCCTTTTTTTTTTTGGTCAAGAGGCAATGTTTTTGAAAGATTGGAAAGATTTGTTTGTAATGTCACGCGGTTGAATAAATTTTCCATTTTTATGGCTCAACATTTAGCTCATTATTACTCTGATCATGCTCCTATTTTATTGAATGTTTATTTTAGTAAGAAAGTGATTAACTCTCAATTCAGATTTTTTAACATGGGGACTTTACACCCCTCCTTAATCAATTTGTCATGGAAAATTTGAAATTCAGTACTGGCGGTAGTGTTGCTTATAAGTTGTGGTATTTGCAAAAGAATTTGGGTTGAGTCTTGAAAAATTGGAATTAGGAGGTGTTCGTTAATCTTCATAAAATTTTGCAAAATGCTAGAAAGAATGTTAGTAAGTTGAATATTGATTACAGTAAGGGGATTTTTTATCATGAAGCCTTACTTGTTGGGGAGTAAGAACTTAATATGGTTATCGCTATAAATGAAACCTTCTACAGCTAAAAAGCAAAGGGTCACCAATTCATTGATGGTGATAGAAATTCTACTTAATTTTACGCTTTTGTCAAAAAAAAAAAGAAGGTTAATTAAAGCTATTACTAAAATTAAAATATATGATGGTATTTGGATTCATACGATGGAAAGAATTAAGAAGGATGGGGTTAAATTTTTTACTAATCTATTATAAAGTGATTTTAGTAGTTTAGCTAATATTAGTGGTAATTAGAGTTATATTAGTAATCTTCATCTTACTTACATTTCCCATGAATTAGAAATTAATAATGCTCTTGATAGTATTGATAGTTGTAAATTAAACTACTAGGCTTGATGGTTTAATTGTTGCTTTCTATAAGAAGTGTTGGGATTTTATTAAAATTGATATTGTTGAAGCTGTTCAATCCTTCTTCTTCATGCTGGAGCTTCCACAATATTTCAAATCAGCTACTTTAGTGCTTATTCCTAAAGTTAAAAAACATTAATCATGGAATGCATTCAGGTCTATTAGTCTTAAGACTGTGATTTTTAATGTCATTTCTAAATAAGTTGTTTTTAGACTTTAACCACATCTTGATAAGAATGTGAGTTGTCAATAGTTGGCTTTTATGAAGGGAAGAAATATTTGTGACAATGCATTTATTTTTCAGAAACTGGTTCTTAATTTGGATAAAAAGAGTAATGGTGGGAATGTCATTTTAAAAATGGACATTCATAAAGCATATGATACCATAAGTTGGGTTTTATCATGGATGTTTTGAAGAAGTAGGGTTTTAATGAGGATTTCTATAAACTCGTTATTCATATATTATATAATAATCTTTACTCTATTCTCTTAAAGAACAACACTTGTGGGTTTATTAAAGCTACTGAGGGTATTAAGCAAGGTGATTCTCTTTCTCTTATTTTATTCATTATTGTTTTTTTTATGATCTTTCAAAGAGATTAAAAATTTTGTTTATTACCTACCATAGTATGAGCATTGCTTATAAAAGAAGGTTGGTAATTTTTCCATCTTGTTTTTGCAGATGATCTTATGATTTTTACGAATGCTAAGAAAATTTCTATCAAAATGCTTTGGAAAGATCTGGATCATTTCCAGGAGGCTTCGAGTTTGATATTTAATATGACTAAATGTATTAATCATTGTGCTAAAAATATTTCTTCTTTAAAAAAGAACTAGATTAATAAATTTTCTAGTTGTGCTAAATGGTGAGCTTCATTTATCTTACTTGGGTTTCATGATGAATAAGGGGGAGAAAAGAGTGATTTGCTTATGAATTTGTTGGAAAAGATCAACAAATGTATGAATTTGTGGGAGACTATTTTCTTATCATTTGGAGGCAATATTACTCGTCTTAAAAGCATCATGACTTCTATCCCTTTATATACCATGCAAATTATGAAATTGTCAAACAATTTATGTGATAGATTGGAAAAAATTTTAAATAATTTTATTTGGATTGGAAAGGATCATAAGATTCATTGGAACAATTGAGAGAAATCTTTTAAACCTATTAGCATTGGTGGTATGTGTTTCAGGTCGCTTAAAAACACTATGAAGATAAATTTTATGAAATTATGGATGAGATACAGGGCTAGTAACTCTTTGTGGGAAAATATGATGAAATTGAAATATTACAATAATTGTCATACAATAAGTATTACTATTTGTACCAAAGAATCCATTACTTGGAAAGAGATGATGCTCAAAGCCTCTTTGAAGGCTAAAAGATTAAGGATATTGGTTTTGGTGATTGCAGCTTTGGTATAATGATTGGATGGGAAATGATGCTTTGGTGAATAACTATGGAGGACCTTTTGTTATTAACTTTTTTGTTTTTGATTGCTTGAGGAATGACAATTAGGATGAGGGAGTGTTGTTAAATAATGTGAGCAAGGAGGATTCTTATATTATTACCAACATTCTTATTTCTCAAAATATGCCTGATAAGCTGAAACTTAAAGAGAAGTTTGGTAATGTTGGTAATAAGCCCCCCAAAACGGACCCTTAATTATGTTGATATCTTTAGTTGTTGTTCTCAAGCTGTGTGTGGGCAAATGATAAGCCTTCTTTACCCATTTTGGCAATGAGTTTAAAGTTCAGAGAGGAGTCTTGTGTATTAAAGGGTGGCTTGCCCATGCAGGCTTGGTCAAGGTAAGAATTAAGGGTGGGCTTTTGTGAAAGATTGTAGAGGATTAAGAGAGTGAGTATGAAAACAATTGGATAATTTTACGAAGAAATCTTTTATTAGCGGATGATGGATTCCCTTCTTCTTGCTTTGCTAACTTTCTTCCTTTTTAGTTACTTCTTTTATTTTCTTGCTGAATTAATAACTTCCACTCATTGTAGTTTTTTGGTAGAGATTGGACTTATGGAGAGTGTTTCTAGAGAGAATTCAAAAACTTTGGAGGTTTAGTTAATTACATGAAAATCATAACTATCCTAAAAATAAGCTATATCTTTTCCTACATATTTACAATCTTTTCAAAACATCATCATTTCTGCTAATTAATTTCAAAATTTCTCAATTTTTTTTAATTAAAGGATTCTTATTTCTCAAAATATTATTACCAACATTTTTAGGATAGTTATGATTCTCAAAAGTTTCTGCTAATTAATTTCAAAATTTTCAAAGGAAAGGTTTTAAATGGATTCAAAATCCTTTAATAAATTCATCACAATCAATTTTTATTTGGAGATTATTTCATCACCTACTTCCTACCGATGATATTTTGAAACTTAAGGGATTAAGAATTCTTTCTTTTTGAGTTTTATGTCATAAAGAGGAAGAATAAATTAATCATATTTTCATTTCCTAATATTTTGATAATGAAGTTTGGAAGCTGGTGTTTAGGTTCTTTAGTAGTTCTTATGAGATGCATATGGACTCGGTGGAGAATTGCTGCAATGATTGAAGAAAATTAAGAGATTCCTTTTTTTCAAATGTCCTTCATATTGTTTTCTGGTTTCTTTGAATGACAAGGAATTGCGCTAAACATGAATTTAAAACTATAATGGTTACTAGTACGTTTCTCAAATTATTAGTCTTTTCCATAAAGTTTTGAAATTTTAAAATACTAAAAATCCTGTGAATATGAAGTTAATTCAAAACTTTTCAAAGCTAAATTTACAGGTGCCTTTGAATATTTAGTCTAATGTTAGTTTGATTTACTGGACTGCACCGAGTAGAGGAATTATAAAAATTAATGTTGGCATTAGGTTTAAAAACCATGCTTCTAGTTGCGGTGGTGTCTTTTGAGATTATTTTAGTTGTGACTTAGCATGGTTTACAACTACTTTAATTCTAGTATCTCCTTTGCTTGTTGAAGCTAAATTTGTTGTGAAAGTCTTATACTTTGCTAAATGTTGTAAATAGAGGAACATTTTGGTGGAGATGGATTCACCTTTATTGTGGAAATTATGTATGTTAAAACTAAAGTATTCATGGATTATACAACCACATATAAAGAAAAGTTTTTAGGTCACTATGAATTTACATATCTCTTGGTATCATATTGTTAAAGAGGACAATAAGCCAGCTAATTGTTTGGCTCAGTTAGGCAGTTCATTCCATAAAGAGTTTGTGTTTGGCTCTTTACCTTTTGATTTGTCGATTCTTTTACTTGGTGATATGATTAATTTGCCTATTTTTAGAATTGTGCCTTTATTCTTTGATTTGTTTGTGTGAGTTAGTAACTTTTGTTGGAGGGTCCTTAGGTTTTTGTTTGTGTTAGTTGTATTGTGAGGTGAAGTTGGAACCTCTAGTCAGCTTCTATATCTTTTGGTTTATTTCAATAAATTTCCCTATGGGGTTTTACAAAAAAATGTAAAATGACAAGTGTAAAAATATGTATGTGGATAGGTGGAAATGTGAACAAGATAGATAAGTGCATTTCTTGCATGTGAATGTATATATGTGTGTTTGTTTGGTATGCATGTGTGTTAATGAATGTATGCATGTGTTATTCTTTAACTTGTTAGATTTTTCAAGCAAGCAAGTTTGGTGAGCTTTCTCTTATTATGCAAGTTGGATGATGCAACTTGAATTGGCTTCATTTGCAATAGAATGTGTGTTTAGTCTGCTTATAGGAGAAAGAATTCAATTCTTAGGCTAAGTGAGAAGCAAAACCTAATTAAACTCAAGAATTATATTAAAACCTTAAATTTTCTATATTAATAAAATGTGCTCAAACATAAGAAGAATTTTTGTGAAGGTTAAAGTTAAAGGGAACCTCATCCAAAAGAATCTTTTGAAAATTCTCTCAAATAAAACTTCTAAGAAAAACAAAATATAAGACTTTTCATTAAATTAAAATCACTAAAATCTAAACATTAAACTTTAAAAATAAGTCTTTAACAAAATTTAAACCTTATAATTAAAAATTTTAGTGAAATTAAAATCTTATTTAAAAATAAATCCCTTTTTTCAAAATTTAAAAAAACAATTTTTAAATATTAAAATCCTTTTTGAAATTGAAATACTTTCTAAAATTAAAGTCATTTTTATTAAAATTGAATTCTTTTTCATAATTAAATACTTTTTTAATAATTTAATTTTTTTGTCAAAATGAAAAACATTTTTAATAAATTGAAATGTTTTATTTTTCAAAATTAAAGACCCTTTTAATAAATCAAAATCTTTACCAAAATTAAATACTTTTTTTTTTAAATCTGTAATAGTTTTTCAATATTAATAAATCTTAATACATTTTTTAAAATCAAAGTCCTTTAATAATCCTTATGATAAATTCTCAATATTAAAAACATCTAATAAACCTTGAAACAAAGTCATAAAAAAAAATATTTTTAAAACTTTAAAAAATCTTAATATAATATCTTTTAAAACATTAAAAAATCTTAATATAATATCTTTTAAAACATTAAGATTAAAGTCTTTTTCAAAACTAAAATAATTTTTTATAAACCTTAACGTAAAAATGTACTTTAAAATCTTGTTAACCAATCTCTAACTAAACCTTTTTAACAAAATTAAAACTTAAAATTTCCAACAAAACATAAAACATTTTTAAATCCCTTTTCCAAAACAAAATGAGTCAAAATTAACTTGATAAACTAAAAAAAATTAATCTAAAGAGGCCTTTCAAAGATTATTCTTGAGCCAAATAAAAAAAAAGAGCCTAAATAACTTTTTCAAGGCTCCTTTAAATAGTTTAGCCTAAGCAAGACTTATATATTCATAGACATAAGTGTCTCTAGAACTTGTTTCTCTCCAAAAGCATATGATTTCGTAGCCTTTGTCCTTGAGTATATAATTCTTGGAGCATTTCAAGTATATATAATTTATTATTAGTAAGTTTATATCACTCACGCTCTTCTTGTGCTAAAATATTTTATAAAAATCATTTTTTTTTGCATTAAAAATAAAAAAATGAGCATAGATGATCCTTAATATGAAAAGTATAAATATGAAAGTTTTGCGTTGAATTCTTTCAAATATGAGGCTCAAACATTTGACAACCCTAAAAATGAGAAACAAGAACATTTAGTATAGAAAACTCAAATGAATCAAAACCCTTATAAAAAAAACTGACTTCTGACACCAACCAATGACCTGGTGAAATTGAAACTTTAAGCACTTAGAAAATCTCTAATTTTCATTACAACCAACAAATTTTGAAATTAGACAAATCATAATATAAATATTTAACCTTAAAAATAGCTAAAATCAACCAACTCTAATTTTCATAACCCCCGCGTAGGAAAATCTAAACTTTAAACCATATGATAGCGAATGTAGAAGAAAACCAAGATTCACACACAACCTAGAGTAGCCCAGTATAGAAGCCTAAGTTAGATTACTAGATACCCAACAGATACAATTAAGGAATATAATATATTAAATAAATAGCTTCCCCCTTAGACTATAGGGGTGCCCTAGGAGGAAGTAACAGGTTGTTATTGACAAAAGTATCCCAAACCACTTAATAATAGGAAGATTTACCTTATGCAATCACTTTAGCAATAAAAGAGACCTCGTGTTTTTTTGTTGGTTAATAATCTAAGGATCTTAATGCACCAAGGACAATGGAAAGCCTTTGACATCTTAACTGAGGACGTCATTCCCAAAATTTAGGTTTAAGTTAAAATTAGTTTTAGGTATCTCAAGTAAATTAATCTATTTCAATCCTATCCAAATTTCCAATTCTACTCAAATCATTTTAAAATTTTCAAAGCCATCAATCTAAGTCTTCAATGTTTATTATCTTACAAACACTCACAGATGATTGTGAAAGATATAAGTCAATATTTTAATTGAGAGTATTCTTGGGATTTAGAAATTATGAGATGTAATTAAGTACAAGAGCCTCCCCTCGTAGGAATACCAAACCCCATAATAAAATAAATCTTTTTTTTTCTCTCGAAAAGGTAAGAGAAAAAATCCTAGTTCTGTAGCCCTATATATCATAGAGATTTTCCACATCTGAGTAATCCAATCCATTCTAAAGCAATATTTCTATCCATTGGGGTGGTATGTTATTCTTCAAATATTGTATCTAATCATTTAGATAGAAATCTTCTGAGATCTATGATGGATACAAAACAAAAATTCCATTAGTGATTTTTCTGGTGACTCAGTTAGAGATGCATTCTCTCTCCATCTCTAGCCTTGACTTGAACTAAATCACGTAATAATTGCTGGGCTTCACTGTTTAGTTCTTCTTTATCAATTGGATTACTCTCAACAAAATGATTCTTGTGGGCATCATGAATCATTTCTTCGTATATGTTAGGATTGTAATCTGTCTAAGAGGCGGAACTTGATGAGATGCTAACATGATTGTATTGAACATCAAACTCATAATTATCATGTTCATTTTAGTAACACTCATTAAGTTGAAATTCCTTGCTCTATTGATCCAACCTTACTTCTTAAGATGTTAGATATGTTTGATTTTTATGCTTTGCATAAGAGCATCAAAACTTACCTTCTGAAAAGTAAATGAGTAGTTGTGATGCCACCTGCACAAATTCCTCAATACCATTAGAGAACTCATCAGTGAGTCATTTTCTTAAAAGATAAATTTATTATAAATTTTAAGGATATCTAAACTATAAGTAATATATATCATTACGTCATGTGTATCAATAATTTGCATTAGTAAGTTATAATAATTATGTGGAGGGAAGGGTCCACTTTGGGTGTGTTTGGTGCTATTAAAAAGCAATTAATGGTGAATCTCTGTGTGTGTGTGTTAGGATGATTTGTTATGTTATAGCTACTCCTGAGGAAAAAAATAATATTATGTGCTTATGTATAATTATTGTTTGTAAGTCCATAATTTCAAAAAATATTAAACAGATTAACATAAATAAATTTAAGTAGTGAAAAAAAAAGTTAGAAGTTCAATAATACACTATATAAAGTGTACATAAAAAAAATTATTGGTTGAGAGTCAACATACAAAAATTTATAATCAGTCACTATAAGAGAGTGGATGAATCATAAATAAGGAGATCTTAGTTGCCTTTCAGTGTTTAGCACCGAACTCATATATGTCAAAAATCAATGGAGCAAAAAGGCCATGTAGAAGAACCTCTAATGTCATGTGACTCATCATAGACCTCAAGAAAAAAATTAAATAACATTAAACTAAATCATAAAGAAACAACACAATATAATATTTAATATTTTATTTGGTTCCTCAAAATTTATAAAATTCAAGAACCATTGATGAAATGCACAACGATAGAGAAGAAAAAAATTATCAAACAAAAGTGATTGTCTAAAGTGTACAACAAAATTAACCATGAATACATGTTTGACTCATAAACTAAAGCATTGGTAAACTATTCATTTACATAAATCATAATGTTAACATCTTCACCGTTATAAGTCGGGTGATCCTTAGTATCATTGATATTCATTATTGACAGATGAACCTTGTATTCATAAGCCTTTTATGGAGCATAAGTTTGATATATATCTAAACTATTAAATTCATTATTTACTTTGAATGATGTTGTTATACATAATTGTGTAATGCCATCATTACTGCCACTATTTTGATTTGTTTACTAAATGGGTACATAGGCATGCCTCTTAAAATAGAAGAAGAGCCCCATAAGTATCCCCATTGTAATCAATTGATATTTTATTATACTATAGAAACTGTAGAAACTTATATATAGATGTCATTACCAAAAAAACCCAAAATGCACCCAAAAGGAGAGCCCTATAAGACACTTGCTCATATCACATTTCTATACCAAGGAAACAAAACAAACCAGAGAACCCCAAAATGATGCAATAACCAAACACACACAAAATGAGAAGAGCTCCATAAATCCATCAATGCTCAACAGTTCAGATTTTTTTCATAATAGAGGAACTGAAAAAGAATAAAAAAAACCTCACTTATCGATGTCTTTACCATACTGTTGACCTCATTTTTGGTTGAGGTCTAGCTTTTCCTCTTTAATAGTCTAAGGTCTAACCATAGCACTTTTCTTTTGACTATTCCTAGAGGAGTAGAAAAGGAACCCCACCATTAGAAATTCTACACTCTTATTTGCTCAACTTGAAGTTCCACATATTTGTCCTAACCTCTAGTACTTAGTAGGTGGGGTCAGTATGGAGGAGCTCAAGGGGAGTCTCCCATAGGATGGTCAAACCTTAGGACTAACCATGGGTGGTCTGATTTAGGCTAGGCTAGCTTTCACACTACACATTCTCACTCACTCCAAACCCTAAGACCACTTGCACTTGATTTGGTCTCTTAACTCTTTTTGGAAAGTTCATATGGATGGACCCAAACCCCTAGTCCTTGGCAAGAGGGTTAGGACCAGCATATTGAGCATCCAAAATGAGTACTTATATAAATCCTACTGGTTTGACATGGCTTCATGGCTTAGTTGCCCATCTTAGCTCAATATCACTAAATGACCAAAATACCCCTACATCCCAAATTTTTGCTAAAATTCCCAAAATTACCCAAAATACTCAAATTTATCCAAAATTTATTTCAAATCACTCAGCACTACCTAAATTGACCAAAATCACCAAATTCCCAAAATATCCCCAAAATTACCAAAATACCTCTCATTGCCCAAAATTTTCAAAAATTCCAAAAATTCCCAAAAATTTTAAAATCATCCCAAATAATTTTAATTTCAAAATTTTTAACCATCACATTGACCCAATTTGACCAAAAGCCCAAATTTTCTCTTAAAGGCTCAATTTCGCCAAATTAGCCCCAATCTTGGCCCAATTGACCCCAATCTTGCCCAATTTCAATTCCAAACCAAAATTCAACATTCCTAGTACTAATTTAAACCAAACACAAGCTCAATTTGACCCAATTGAAAGCCCACTTTAATCCAAATAAAAAGGCCCTAATTTTGACCATATGTCTAAATCCACCAAATTGGCCTTCCAATTCAATTCAAAACCACTTTGAATCCTTCATAAATTATTCATGACATCTCCCTACACCAAATTCAAAATTTAATTGACCCAAATTTTAGCCCAAACTCACCCCTAATTTTAAAAGCCCAAGACCACTACATCTAATTTCAAAAGCCCAAAATTTACCCAAAGCCCACATGATAAATTTCCCCTCATCATCCATTTAGTCAAATATCACTCCCTAAGTTTCCAATTCATGCAAAAATCATTCCAAATGAAACCTCATGACAAACTCCACAAAAATATTCCATACATCCAAAAATCCCTTTTTATGAAAATTGACCAAGCCAAGGGAAGCCATGAACCCTTTCAAAGCCATAGGTAAGCATGTGAGCCTTGCCACATCATCAAACTATTAATGGAAAGAGTCCAAGACACTTCAAGCCTCCTTAAAAAGGTTTTAACCCTTTTAATGACACACTTAAACCCATGCTTAGCCCAAATCCTTTGGATGGAGACCTCTCCACACTAATTCAGCTTAGCCACTTGACCTTGGTCAGCCATGGGGAGTCACCCAAGCCATTTTCATGAGGCTAAACCCAAGCTTGATCCAACCTAGCCCAAAACCCTTTCCACTTCAATTAATCACCTCTACCCATGCACAAACCCAATTGGCTTCCCATTTGCCCACAATTGACCATCCTCTGTGGGATGGTGACTTGAGCCTGGCCGGCGACCACCTAGGCTGCCGGAAAACCCAAATCCAAAAGCTTCCCCTTTGCTAAACCCAAAATTGAACCCAACTAAGTTGGCTCATCCCAATTGGATTGTTGCCCATTTCTCCTCTCCACCTAAGCAACTTATGGCACATACTAGCCATCCATGGTGGCCTCTCCTTCCTCCTCTATTTAAACTCACCCTCCACAGTCAAGGGAGGAGAGCTTGAAATTCCTTGGTGAGACTCTGCCAAATTGATCCTAGAGTTTCTTTAAACCGCTAAGTTCAATACAACCATCCTTAAGCTCTCAAACCCACTGCCTGAGCTCAATTTTGGAGCTCAAAATCAAGCCCGAAATAGGACATCCCTCTAGACTCCACTAAATTCAAATTAATTGCACCCACACCATCCCCTGAGTGAGAGAAGAAGATCCCTCATAGAAGCCCCATCACCAGACCACCCTAAGGTGGACTTTGATCAACACCCCAAATTGGCCTTGGTTGATTTCATATCTAGGCATTTCACCATAGCTTGAGACTTCATTTAAGAGCTCTTTGGACTCAATGGAAGCTTTTGGAAGCACCTAATTGAGGCCACACCTCTTGGGAAAAGGTATTGAACTCTTCTCTTAAATCGAGCTTCATTTAATTCTCCATGCTTATATAGTTGATTTAATACTTGATCAACTGTTTGGATATATTATCCTAGTCAAGATGAGTCTATAGGAATAAATCGCACTTAATTTGGTTAAGTATTGAGAGAGAAATTAAGGTTTGAAGTCAGACGGTTGTCGAGCAAAGGGACTTGGGGACGATGAACAGATGTCATCCGTTTCTACGTGTATCGAATGGACGTGTTGGATCACACCAACGGATGGACGGAACAGAAAAGTGAGACACGTGGCAACTGACTCGGATGGCGGTGCCGAATCAGAATATGTCGCGTAGAGATTCGGAGATGTCGATGTTGAGGTGGCACCGCATCACTTAAGTAGAAAATAAGGATTTTTCTTAATTTATTTAATGCCTAGAACTTCAAAAATTCATGTCTTGGTGTACAAAAAATCATAAAAATAAAATAAAAATATTATCTTACTCAGTGAACAGAGGAGAATAATGTGGAAATGGTTTCATGTATGTTTGATTCATGTATGATTTTTAATTAATTAAATGGTGTTTTTCTTATTTGGATTCTTCATTTGTGTAGACATTTCACCATGACATGATTTTTAGGGCTTTGATTCTCTCTATCATGAGGGATCTTCTCTGATTTTTCAAAGGTCAGGGGAGATCTCTATATAGAGATCTATGTTTTTCAAGTATATCATGCCTATTTTGGTAAAATAATTATATAAATTAAACTGGTCATCATAAAAATATAAAACTTATTTTGGTAGGTTCACTGTGGTCATAGGATCTTAAGAAAAATATAAACTTGCTTTAACTCATTAAAAATTACCCTAATTATCACCAACCCCTAAAAATAAATAAAAATTAAATTGGAATAATTATAAATGTAAATGACATAAGAATCATTTTCCACTGTAACTCCGTGTCAGAGGAGCTCTCCATAAAAATTTCAAGTCAATTGGAGTTAATTTGATCACTCAAATGGATAAATTAAGTGAAATGACATTTTTAGGCATTAAAATAATTATAATAATTAAAATGTAATTTCAAAAATCACCAAATTGGTTTTGGGAGCTCCCTATGACCAGAGGAACCTGAGAAAAATAAAATTGGAATTAAAATAGACGCTTCATTTTTGAGCTATTTTTAAGCATTTAAATAATTAAAGATTAATTTAAAATCATAAAAATTGTAAAATTATAAAAATACATTAAAATGTCATATTTGACTTACTGACCACTTGAAACAAATTTTAATAATATAAAACTTAATTTTATACTTAAATAATATTTTATATTTAATTAATATTCAAAACAAATAAATAATTCTAATAATTAAATTAAACCTCTAAAAATCATGAAAATTGATCTGAATGGTCCTCTGAACTAGGTGAACCTCCAATAATTTTCTTAAGGATGGGAGTTTTATTTTGGTTGAGTTACTAAATTTTCATTAAAAATCCTTATTTTTGCATTAAAAATAATTATAAATCTAAATAAATTCAAAAAAATCACATTTTCTCCTTTGATGTTTTAATTGACCCATGAGTGGGGTAACATGAAATTTTAAAGTCATTTGTATTAAATTTGATAAATTATAAAGTGATAGGTCCTTAGGGGCAAAATGGTAATTTTGAAGATTTGGCCTTAATCAATATTTAGGCTTAATTAAAATAGTAAATAGGTAATGAATGATCTTAAATAACATGTCTTGATGATTGAAACATAAAAGGGATAAATGGTAGTAACCAATCTCACTTTGATCTTATTAAAGATAAATTTGCAATTCCTTACTTTAGTGAAGTTTGGAAGAATGATTAAATAAGAAGATATTACGGTGAGGGTTTGATTTTGAAAGATCATAACTCACTAATTTTAAACACCAATTAATAGTGTATGATTCAGGATAATGATTAAGAGCATAAACATTTAAAAATATTTTTCTTAAAATTACAAATCTCCCCATTAAGCTTTAAGGGCTTAATAGTGAATTAGGCCTAATCAAATTTTGTCTAATGGGGTTTAGAAAATGAACTATGATTAATTTAAAACTTTGCAAACACTACAAGCCCATTCTTAAAAAAAAAATCAAATCGGTTAAGTTTCTTAATTAAGTGAATTTGCCCCATAAAGACCTTCACCGACATAATTTATAAATGAAATAACAAGTGATAATTATCTCATCCCTAGGGTTGGCTAGAACATCAGTTCATTGAGCATAAGAGTATGATAATAATGAGTTATTAAGCAACATAATGAGTTTGAACGAACTCGGGACTTTTGAAGGAATTGTGAGATGTCTGGGGCCCGGTCCTTGGATCTTTATCATACACTTTTGGATATCTTGAAGCATGATGAAACTCATTATGCCTTGCTTGAGAAATCATATATACATTTAAACGAATAGGATCCACCAAGTTATGACATAGAATTTGGTAGGCCTGTGACGAACTTATTTATAAGCTTTACTTCCATGCAAATTATAAATATTTTCTGCAAAAAATACTAAAGTTTCAGGTGAAGGAACGAGAAGACTCGACAGGTACGCTTTTATGGTTTACAGTACTTTCTTTTCTTGCACTTTCTCTATTGTACTTGTAATGCTTATAAATTTGCATGTTAAATAACAATGTCACCCTGCATGTCAAAACTGAAATATTTAGGATAGCCACAAAACTGAAACTGAAACCAAAACTAAAATCAAACAAGATAAAATTCACCGCCACAACATTTAAAATATAAGACAACTCAAAATTAATCACAAAAAAATGAAACAAAAAGTGCAACTAAATTAAAACGTCTCTATTGGATGATCGGGAATCCCTCAAAGGAGTTAACCTACGGTTGCTAACGAGATTTCCCATGGTCTAAATGAAAGTATGGAACTCATTGAGTTGAGTTTAGTAAATTCAATTGAACTAAGTGAATCTGAAAGAAAATAATGGTGCCGGAACGAGGGAATCGTAGGATCCTAACCGATTTCACTCTAATCAACTTTAACATCCTCCATAACATTTAAATAACCATGACCTTAGGGAACACTTGATTTGACATCATAACTTGACACATTATAAAACTTAAAATTACTATGACTAGGAGTTTGGAGCTAGCATCGTGGGAAGCACATTTATCTTCAACAACAAAACATGTCTATACTAGCTAAACCATCTCGTAGAATTAAACAATGATCCATATAATTTCGTGGTTGTTTGCTTAGGCAACATAAATCCTCAATTTATCTTTAGGCCTTTGTATGGTTTTGTTGTACAATATAAACCCTAACTTTTTTTAGGATTCTGAGGTTATTGTTTGTCACGACATAAATCCTCACGTCTTTCAAGCTATTTGTGTGATCGTTTCACATGAATTTAAGCCCTCATTAATAAAATTGGCAGGATGAAATATTCAACAGTTCTATTCTCCAAAAGTGAAGCCAAATAGTAGGAAAGTTTGGGAAGTCATCGAGGTTCTCCTCAGAATCTATGACATCCCCTAGTTCTTCTTCCTTTGGATTACAAAATAAAATGTTCCATATTTGAGTCATTCCCCTTTCACACATCTTTGTCCGATCTAGTTGAAAAGTCATATTCCTTGGAACTCCTTGAAGATAATATCCCCTGATTTTTATCGAGAGTTT
>NEWO01002205.1:30555-42027 GCA_003013225.1 Phalaenopsis aphrodite
TTTTTTTCTAATTTAGGGTCATAAGGCATAATTTTAGTTAATCCAGTCATTCATATACAACTTAAGACCATAAATTAAGTGACAAAAAATTAAAAGAAAATACATGTATAACAATTCGAAGTACACAAAGCAACAATTACCTATAAAACAAATAACATGCAAAATATCACAACAAAAATGACAAAATGTAATATTTTTGAATTCTTCACAGTATAGTTAGTAATAAGTTAAAAAAATAAAAACTGTCAGCACAAAATACTGAACAAGAATAGAGTGTTAGTTTCAAACCTATACTTCAAGTGTTTCAACTTTATTTCTCCTACATTAGAAAATTTAATGTCGTTCTCCAACAATGATGTCAAAAACTTTATGCTTGAAATGATTTGAAGCACATGACAATCACACAAGTATACATGTCACTCAAGTAATATATAACTTTGAGCTTATGCTTCAATCCCATGAAAAACTTAATTAATTTCTAAAATAGGAAAAAATCTAATCTTTTAGTCCTAAGTATAGCTTAAAGGGTTGAATTTCTGTTGAATTTTCAAAACAATTAAATCCAAATTTTATATTAGAAAAAAAGTACCCTAACAATCTTTGGAAGGAGAGGATTTCAATAAATTAAACCAATCTCCTTGGAACAGGCTTAAGAATTTCATATCAATCCATAGAATCTTAAGGTGCTGAGAATTAAGAATAGCTTTACTCGTTAGCGTCTTCCAAGTCTAAAAGAAGCTTTAGAATTTCATATTACAATTCAGTTCCCTTAATTATGTAAAAATTTCAGTGTTTATAAATTTCTCAAAATGATTGCACCACTCTAGCAGCAATATTTCTATTCTCCTACACTTGTGTATGTTAACCTAATCATTCCACTACTTTAATTTTGTAGTACTAGACCATAACTTATTTTAACTTTCTAAATGGACCTTTTAAAAGTAAATTAACTATGGCAGGTTAACATATCATCTTGTACATTAAATTTAAAAGTTTTTCTAATTCATGGATTAAATCTTTAATTCATATATCTAAATTCAAGAGAGATATGTAATTTAGTAACTCCACATTGTAATTCAAACCCAATGATTCCTTGCTCACTTCACTAAAATTCTTTCTCTTTACAGTCACACACTTGCACACGCTTTACGGCTACAGTGAAGCACTAAAATTCTTTCTCTTTCCAAGTGCATCTAATGGGGTTGTGGATTTGATAATTAAATCAACTAAAGCCTAGGCCATGGTTATAAGAAATTGATGTGCCCCTAGTGTCTACTGTTTTTCTGCATGTTTTATGTCAAATTAAATCCTTGGTACAGTGCCAAAAACTTGACACGTCCCAAAATTACGCAATAATTTAGATTTCAAAAATATGGCCAATTATTTGACCCAATTTATATTAAGTAGTTAATGTGTAAAATTGAAATGTTATAAAGTATAACAAATAGTTCACACACTATGATTTCTATGCAAGTGCACGTATCGCTTCAACCAAAATAGGACTTTCTGATTAAGCCCCAAATATCGACCCCACGAGGAAGCGGGAAAAGAGGTCCTTAGTCAAATTTCAATCTACTACTACTAGTCCTTAGTTTGGAATGTCGATTAAAATGTTGTTTTATCTAGCAGCTACTCCTAAATGTGATTGTTAAATGTAAGTACAGTAACTATTCCTAAATATAAATATTAATTCTAAAGATAACCCTTTCTGGATGAATAGGTTTGGAGAATTTTAAGATGTTAAAAACGACTATTCTTATGTAGTGAATTGGCTAATGTAAATGAATGAGATATATTAAATATTGTATGTGCCAAATAAGAACAATTTTAATTCTCTACCCTCAGTCAAGTGTTATAGAGAATTGTTGGCTAATCTTACATTTATTCTCTAAATCCGTGGTTAGGCTGGGAGGATACTGGCTCTCACTCCAAAGCTCCCACTTCCCTTCCCCTGAAGGCTAACTCTTGCTTTAGTTCTTAAACACTAAGACCAAATTAGGAATTTTAGTCTGTCACCTTAAAATCTCCAATTCTTCGCTCAGTAATATATATATCTCTATTTATTTGTACTCAATCCTCATGAACTTGACCATCCATGAAATTTTAATGTGGTTTCACTTTGTTGAGAATTACACCACCCTCTCGAGTTTTAATGTAATTACAACAAATTTTAGCACTACAACTGGCCCTCATTGTAATATAAATGAAGTGCAAGTAAAAACCATCATACTTATAATTAACACTTCTTCTATCAGGCATCCCAAAATCCTAAACATGAATCCTACTCATTGCAAAAGAAAAATAAAAGGAAAATAATGACATAATTCTTTTATGTCACTATTTCTTAATAAGAAGAAAGAGTAAGAAAAACACATAACAAAGCACGAAGAAAACACAACAAAAAACTTCATTTCATCAAAGCAAATCCACTAGATAAGTGTTCACAAAATCATAAGATAATGAAGAACACAATATTTAGTTTTTTCCCTTTAAAAGAAAGATGAAAATCTCTCCCACAAAGTCTCCCGTTGATCCATGCAATGCTAGAACATTCCCTTACAGATTCTCTCAAAATCCCCTCACCAATCTCTCCAAAAAGGTAGAAATCTACATTTCTCCTCCTATTCTAAGATCTCTATACATTCTCTACATTTTTCCCTCACACACACCACCTTTTCTGACATAAAAGCACTCTATTATAGTGTATGGACAAATTTCCCAAAAGATGCCTCAAATAATCTTTCAAAAAGTGTCCAAATACATTGAATCTTCTAGAAATTTGCCCAACATCACGACCAAACAGTCTCGACCGATGTCGGTGCCATTTTTGGCTCATTCGGTGCCATTTTCATGTCGCTCTCTGGTCTTTGGCGCCGTCGGTGCTCACCCTGCGCAGCTTCACCATTTTGCTTCGTTTGACTCCATTTTAGCTTCGTTTTGCCCTGTTTCAGTTGTGTTGCGCTCCTAACAGATAGACCTAAAAAATAAGAATAAAAACAACATTCCTTTAAAGTGTAATTTCATTCAAAAATATGTGTGAAGTGTAAAATATATTAGGCATATAAAGACATATCGAAATGTGTCAGGACAGAATTTTCTTTCTTTCTCGTTTTTGCTCCAAATTGCACCATTTTTGCTTCTTTTTCTCCAAAACTCCATTTCTTGTCCCTGATACTAAGAATATGCAAAATGCCTTACTTTAAAGTGCAATATCATTGAAAATCATCAAATATAGGCATTAAAAGCATATGAAAAATTGAACAATTTTTAGGCGTATCAAAATCTCCCAAACTTAACTGTTACTTGTCCTCAAGTAACACATTTACTACATAAAAGTTATGATTAATGGTAGAGAGTTTAATTTCTAAATTTCTATAATTTGGTCTACTAAATATAATAACATAACTTTAGAAAAAATTTTAACAACTTAAGTCAAAACTAAGAGTATAAGAACATCTAGTAGTCAAGTCTAAGATTTCTGATTCTCTATTCATTTCAAGAAGAATTGCAATTTGTCATATCAAAGTCACTTAGAATATCCATATGAAAAAGAACTTCATGAGAACTTTATTAGTAAGGATAATAATACTCAAATACAAGTTTAAAAAAATGTAATAAAACATTCTTCCTCAAGTTGATTCAAGTGAAGTCAATTTTTGATTAGGCATCTCCTCAAGCTTCTCCTCACATAATTTTCTTTTCTTTTTCTTTTTTCTTCTTTTAGGATCATTTTTAATCATTTCTTTTTTTTAATGTAAGGATTACTATATCTGGATAGCCTATAATAATTTTGAACTTCATTATCCTCTTCTTAAAGTTAAAAACTTTTCACATTCCTTCACTTTATAAATTCATATTAGCTTTGAAGATTTTTCATAAAGCCTCATTCTTTTCTTCTTACAGGAAACTCTAAGATTCTTAATACTTCAAAAATACAATTTCCTTTACTTTAAATAGAAAAAGCATAGTCTTATTCTTTCGTACCAAATATCTTAACTCTAGAATCAACTTTCATTATTGAAAACTTTTACTTAAGTCTACTATATATTTAGAAACACAAATATAGTTATCAAAAGTTAGCCTCTAATACCAAAGGTCATGTTAAATTAAATTTTTAAAATATAGCTAATTGAGGACAAATAAAATTTAGTTTCATTCTCTTAAAGAAATTTTTCTTCCCCTCAAACTTAAATTTTTAAATATTTTGAATGTAGTAAGAAGAAAAAGTAAAAGTTGAATATACTAACTACTACAACATCCTATCAAATTCATATACATTCATAATCAGGATAGAATGACTACAGGAGAAAGTAATTCTAGCCTATGACATGCTTGCAATAATATTAAACTAAAAGGAAGTATACTCACTTTAAAATTTTGTTTTTCTTCCTACCACTAAACTTGATTTTTAACATGTATAGCATTTAGTGCAGAATATATAAGTAGGAAGAAAAATAGTTTAGAAATTCTATCTCCACAAATCTCTATAAAAAACAACTACAATTATTTATCAGGATAGAAAACATGTAGTAGAAAGTAAATCTAAACTAAATATGCCAGAATAAAATTAACTAAACAAAAGTCTAACTAGCATAACATGTATCAGCATTGGAATATAAAAATGTTCTTCAAGTCTTATAAAATTGTAACACAAACACAAACAAACAAACAAGATAAATGAGGTGAATTTTTCCTCCATCTTGTCGCATCTCACTAACTTACTACCAATTTTTAATGAAATCACTACACAGATAAATAAGGTACGTTTTAAATGATTTTATAGATTATAATCCAAAAGATAAGATTATCTCTGATATATTGGCTCCCGGACACCAATCTTAGTCATCACCTCATCCTTTTAACTAAGCACCTCTAACAATTATAAGGTTAGTGTAAGTTCATCCACATGTTATTCATCAAATAGGTTCATGACTACTATCAAATGAAAATAAAGTCAGAAAAAAGGAAGTAACAAAATTGAGATGGAACTATCTCTGTTCAAATTCAAGATGTCTCTTGTAAAACTCAAGTCCGGGTGAGACCTGAGTCATAGTGGACTCGTCAATTCATTTACTACAAGAGATTAACCAAGTCTAGCCATAATAAGAAGTTAAGGAATCATCTCCCTCATGACACAGACAAAGATCAAATCAAAGCACCAATAATCTAAACATCCACCAATCATCAATCAAAATGAACAATCCACACAAAAGAAAACACAATACAACACTAAAAATCGTGACTCTAAAGCATATTAAATCAAACCACACAGATAACTATGGGTTGTCTCCCATAAAGCACTTGGTTTAACTTCGCTAGCGCGATAAATGATTCCACCTGGATCAAAATTTCAATTAAGTAATCCTTGATCAATCGTCCAATCTTTTCCAAATCCATGGATTCTTATAAAGTCCTTGAATTTCAATTTTTCTTGTAGCTCTTCCTTTTTAAATTGATTCAAAGCATTATTCCTCATATTTCCTTCTAGATCCAATATTCTTCTATTAATTTTCTCAATTTTTATTTTAATATCATTCTTAAAATTTATAAGAAATGGATCTCTATAAGATAATTCAAGATCTCCCAAATTTTGGTTCAGATTCTCTTTAGATAATTCAGATTCTGGATCAAATTCTACTTTATTACTCTTCAGTTTCAAGTTGTCTTCTAATTCTTCCCCTTGGTACTGAGTAAATGGTGGAGGTGGTCTTTTTATATTTATCTTAGTTGAGGAAATAGGTTTTTATAATTCCTAAGGAAATTCTTCCATTGGTCTTTCAATCTCCTTGTCCTCATCTCTCAACTCGAAGTTCTTTTCAAACATATCTTCAAATTCTCTTCCAAATATTTGTTTGGTAACTTTATATTGCTCATCATTCATCTGCTTAGAGTTTATCTCAAAGTCACTAGGTAAAATCTTTGGGGGTAGTTGTTAATTATATTAATAATCTGCCCCAATATCAGAATCTCATTCATTTTCTTTGTATACCACGAAATATGCCATTTAGTGACTTTGGATAAATCTTTCAAAGGAAATCTTTTACTGATTTCATCATTCAATTCAGGTTCATCTTGTGATTGAGTCGAATATGAAGATATAAAGACTGGTGGTGTAGATAAATTCTCTAAATAGATAGGCTTTAAAATTATATGGGGTATATTCATTTTAAGTTCAAGAGAATTTTCAATCGATGGAATTAAAATTTTACTATTTTCGGCAACGTCCATCATTTCACAGCTCTCCTAAATATATATACAGTCTTCTTTAAACAATATTTTAGACTCATCATGAAAGTCCATTTTGATCTCATCTGTTATCTTACTCTCAAATCTTTTTTTGGAAATGATTTTTACTTAGATAATCAATTCCATCCATCCAAAAACAATTATCATCTTTTCTCTCAGCTGGATATTTTATAGTCTTTAACACATCAAAAGTGATTTCATGGTCATTAATATTCATAGTCAACTTTTCTTTTTGCACATCTATCATAGCTTGTCTAGTAACAAGAAAAGGTCCCCCGAAAATAATGGGATTTTCTTTATCTTCTTTCATATCTAATACAATAAAGTCCATAGGAAAGATAAATTTATCCATTTTAACAAGCACGTCTTCTATAAACCCATTTGGATAAATGATAGATCGATCAGCTAATTGAAGAGTTACAGTAGTGGGAGAAATATCGACTAAACCTAACCTTCTAAATATAGATAGAGGCATCGCATTAACGCTCGCTCCTAAATCACATAAAGCTTTTTCACATAATCTTTCTCCAATTACATAAGGAATTGTAAAGCTATAAGAATCTTTAAGTTTCTGAGGAAGATTTTTCTGAAGTATAGCGTTGCACTCCTCACTTAATACAACTGTCTTGTAATCCCCAAATTTTATTTTCTTATTTAATATCTCCTTCATAAACTTTTCATAACTTGGTATCTGTTCCAAAGCTTCAACAAAAAGAATATTTATCGTTAACTTCTTAAATACTTCCATGAACTTTAAAAATTGTTTATCCAACTCTTGATGTCTAAGTCTTTGAGGAAATAGAGGTGGTGGCCTTTTTAAATTTATTTTAGTTGGAGATATTAATTTTTCCAGACCCTTAGAAACATGTTCTTCAGGTCTTCTAGTTTCCTTTATTCCTCTCATAATTTTTTTCTCTTTTCTAACGACATCCTCTATCTCTCTTCCACTTCTTAATTGGACAGCTCCTACCCATTTATTATTATTCTCTTTAGGGTTGATTTTAGTGTTGTTACGAAGTGTTACTTGTTGATTCTCTATGTTTCTAATCGCAACATTTTAACTTTGCAACTGATTTACCATTTGCAATACCACATCTTCTATAGACATCTTCTTATCCTCAAATTGTCGATCATAGTTATAGTCCAATGAATATGAAGGACTATAATTTGTGTTTCCCTGTTTATTCCAACTTCAATTAGGATGTGCATGATTATTTTCCCATTGTTGGTTTCCACCCTAAGTAATGTGATTCCAGTTAAAATTAGAATAGTTCTTCAAACCTGGGTTGTAAAAGTTAGAATACGAGTTATTTATGGTATTTAAAGTCTCATATGATAAGTTAGAATCAATCATATGCCCTAGTGAACTTTATTCACTTACTGGAGTAAATTGAGGCATGTTCATTACAAATTGGTCCAACTTCCTTGATATTGCAGCAACATGAGATGCAAGAATTGCAATTGCATCTATATCATGAACACTAGCTATATTTTTAGGATTTACTTTTGTAGATGACCATTAAAATTCGTTTGTAGCCATTTTTTCAATTAACACATATGCTTTATTAAATAGTTTTGACATTAATGATCCATCAGCGCCAACATCAATTGTAAACCAAAGGGATTCTACTAACCCATTGTAAAAAGTTTAAATGATTAACCAATCGGGTAGAGCTTGGTGTGGAAACTTTTTTGGGAGTTCCTTAAACCTTTCCCAAGCTTCATATATTGATTCCCCTTTATACTGACAAAATGAGATAATATCTTTTCTAAGTTTAGTGGATCTTGAAGGTGGAAACTACTTAGCTACGAATTTCTGAGTTAACTTCTCCAAATTTTTAATAGAGACAGGTGTTGATGAGTATAACCACATTTTAGCATTATCCCTTAGTAAGAAAGGAAAAAAGTCTTAGTCTAACAATATTGTCTGACATGTTGTTATAATGAACTGTAGCACAAAGTTTTAGAAAACTTGATAAGTGTAAATAGGGATCCTCCAAAGGAGTTCCCCCAAACTGTTTGTTCTGCACGAGTTGGATAATTTTAGGATTTAGTTCAAATTAGTCAGCTTCTACAATAGGGGTTTGTATACTTGAGTGAATTTCAATCATCGTAGGATATACATAATCCCTCAATGATTTATGATGATTTTCCAAGTTATTACTTTGAATGCTTTCCATTTTCATTTCTAGTTTTTTAAGTCCTTTCTGTTTTTTAACTTTTTGTCATTTTTCTAACATGGGATCATAAAGAACAAGTCTTGCAGATCCTTTATTTTACACAGGTAACACAACAAATAATACATTAAAAATTAAACAAAAAAAATAAAAAACATATTCAACACAACAAAACATTTTCACAAACACCTTATTTTTTACACAAATAATTTTTTCACAACACTTTTCATACAAAAAAAAACTTTACACACAAAAATAATTTTTACGATACTACAGTTTTCCAAGTCTAAGCCTAATTACATCAACTAAAAATCTCCTAAAGTTCTTACTGAAGCTTCCCCAGCAACACGCCAAAAACTTGATGCGCTCCTAGCGTGTGCTATTTTTTTGCATGTTTTATGTCAGTTTAAATCCTTGGTACAATGCCAAACACATGACCCGTCCTGAAATTACGTAGTAATTTAGTTTTAAAAAATATAGCCAATGATTTGACCCAATTTATATTAAGTAGTTAATGTGCAAAATTGAAATATTATAAAATATAGTAAATAGTTCACACACTATGGGTTCTACGCAAGTGCACGTATCGCTTCAAGTAATATAGGACTTTCTGATTAAGCCCCAAATATCGACCCCAAGAGGAAGTGAGGAAAGAGGTCATTAGTCAAATTCTAGTATACTACTACTAGTCCTTAGTTTGGAATGTCGATTAAAATGGTATTTTATCTGAAAACTACTCCTAAATGTGAATGTTAAATGTAAGGATAGTAACTATTCCTAATTGTAAATATTAATTCTAAAGATAACCCTTGCTGGATGAATTGGTTTGGAGACTTTTAAGATGATAAAAACTACTATTCTTATGTAGTGAATTGGATAATGTAAAGAAATGAGATACATTAAATATTGTATGTGTCAAATAGGAAAATTTTTAATTCTCTACCCTCAATCAAGTGTTATAGAGAATTGTTAGCTAATTTTAGGTTTATTCTCTAAATTTGTGGTTAGGCTGGGAGGAGACTAGCTCTCACTCCAGAGCTACCACTTCCCTTCCCCTGAAGGCTAACTCTCGCTTTAGTTCTTAAACACTAAGACCAAATTGGAGATTTTAGTCTATAATACACCTAAAATATATAGTGTTCTTAGACGCATTTTATTCCTATTTTTGAGATATTGCGCTTTAATGGAAGGTATTTGTGTGTTTTTCTTTCAGGTGTAGGTACAAAGTTGAAAAATGCCAAAATGAGTGAAAAATAATCAAATTTGGAGCAAAAAGGTGAAAATTGTGCTAAAGTGTTTTGGCGCCTAAGCGCTAGATCCGGCACTTAAGCACTGGTTAAATAGAGAAGGTCGCACCTAAGTGCTAGAGGCAATTATTTGACAGTTTTCTTCATTTGGCCGAATTTTGAAGAGGTATTTAAAACACCTATTGGCTAAAGAGGATGGTTATGACCACTAAAAACGAAAATATTATTAAAAGACTTGTGAAATGAGGCATCCCTTGGAGAATACATTGAATTTGGACACATTTTGAAGAGCTTTTTGAGGCACCTCTTGGAGATATATAAAAAAAGGAAGTTTTTTACATTTGAAGTGGGTGCTTGAAGAGGGAGAGGGTGCTTGAAGAGGGAGAGGGTGTTGGAGTCCTGAGAAGATCATGGAGAATCTTGTGGAGAGATTCAAGCACCACACAAAATTTACTTTTTCCTTTTATTTTTAGTTTTATTTTAAGAGTGTAAAGTGTTGCAAAAGAGAAGAGATTCAAAGAAACTTCAAGAGTTCGGTGGATGATTTGAGATAAGTTTTTATCTTTTATTTTGAACTACTTTTGGTTTTAATCAAGACTTCTTGTTGGTATGACAATGATTTATACTTTTAAACTAAAGTGTGATTTTGTTTTCTCCATGAATTCTGAGTAGTTTTATTTTTCTCCTTAAAATGATAAGTAATTAAAGTGTTGGATGGAAGTTGTGCAGAGTATTGATCTTTAATGACAAAATAAGTTGAGATGATTTAAATCTATAAACTTCATTTACTTCTTGATTTGTTCAATCCAAATGTTAAAATTTGTTGTGAGAACATGTAAGAACCGCACTGGTATTGTCTCAGTCAACAATTGGAAAGAATCACATGAGGTTGTATGAATGAAAATGTAATTCATATGATTTTGTGCAAATAAATAGGGAAATAATCATTGAAGGGTGTAGAGTTAGAGGACTTTAAAGTGATAGGTTAAAGCCCCCAACTTGATTTATTATTTTAGGTTCTGATACGAGATGTTAGCCCCCAGGTGAAGAGAATCGAGGGAACTCTAGAGTGAGAGCTAGTATCTTCCTTGCCTAGTCAGTCTTTAGAACTATTCAAACTTTAAATTAGTCAATATTCTTTATAGCATATTTTGTAAGGGTAAAGAATATAATTGCTCCTATTTGGCACAACACGATTTGCATACTACCACAACAGAATTCCTATGCTTATTACTGATTCATCATAAGGAGAAAGATATTTTCAAATTTACTGTTTTACTTTTACATAAACTCAAGTTATCTTTTTAAATTGTTATTGTTTTGTCAAAATAACAAAAATACCAAAAAGATTTGAATTTTTCTTATTGAGAAAATATCTATAGTTTAAGTAATTGTCTTTTTAAAAATAAAAAGTTTGTTGTTCAATAGAGCATATTGCATATTTTTTCTGTGGGTTCGATATTCAGGTCTTAATCAAAAAGTCCTATATTACTTGATAACGATACGTATACTTGCGTAGTATCCTAACATATATAAATTAAAATGTTAAATTCTTATTTACTTCAGGATCAAGTTTTGACTCTGTTGCAAAGTAAGGAAATATAAGTGAAAATATAATTAAATTATTGTGATACTGTTGCAATTAAGCAGTTATCTAGGATCAAGTTTTTGGCACCGTTGTTGGGGATTAAAATCCTTAAGTAGTTGTGTCAACTTCATAAATCCTTACATATAAAAAATATCGGGATCATTCTATCACCCTAGAATCTCTAATTCTTCGCCCAGTAATATATATATATATA
>NEWO01002206.1:0-13015 GCA_003013225.1 Phalaenopsis aphrodite
AATTTTATAAGGGTTTCCCTATATCACAAAAGAGGAGTTAGGGAAAAAATTTGTGCAAAAATGAACTTCACTTAGAGTTGTCGGGCTGATTTATATGTAGTTGATGGTATAGTGCCTAGACACTATGATATGAAGCCAAGGCGTTCAGGTGTAGCGTCTTGTTGTCAAGTTATTTGCTCCTAGGAACTTGTTCACATCCTGACATTTTAATTTCAGGTATCCCTAGGCCTTGGTGAACAATCTGATCTTTGTTTTGGTCATTTAAAATGAATATTTTAGTCCTCTCCGAAGTCCTATATCACTCTTGCAACACATACACAAACACCAAAGATGAATGAGGTCAATTCTTCCTCCTACCCACCACATCTCACTACCTTACTTCCAATTTATAACAGAATCTCTATACAGAAATATTGGATGCCTTCCACTAATTTGGTATGGTTAACCAATGAAAAAGATTATCCCTATTATATTGGCTCATGTGTTGTTGATCCCGAAATTCTATATAGATAGATGTAAAATGGGATGTATGCGATTATATGATTAATTTTGTTAATAGTTATTCTTAATTTGCAAGAGCACCAAAAACTTGATCCATAGCAAAGGCTAAGTAAATTTTTCACTATGATGCAAATAAAAATGCAATTATAATATTTCAATATGAGATGCTACACAAGTATACATATCGTTATCAATTAATATAGAACTTTCTGATTAAGTCCCAAATTTGACCCACAGGGAGGAATGAATTTAAATAACAAAATACTTAGCAATATATACTCATACTGAAACTTAAGATGCTATAATAGAAATAAAAATTTGATTCTTTTTATGATTTTTGATAATTGAAAATAAAGTGAGCAACTAATTAACTTAATTAAAATATTTGCAAGATGAAGGCAATATAGGTAAAATAACTTTTTTCTTATTATGAATCAGTGATAAATCTAGAAATTTAGTTGTGGAATTATGCTAAATGTGTTGTGCCAAATAGAAGCAATAATATTCCTTACCCTTACTAGAGATGCTATAAAGAACATTGGCTAATCAATAGTTTTAGTAAACTTGAGGACCGGCTAGGCAAGGAAGATACCAACCCTCACACTTGAGTTCTCTCTTCTCCCTCCACCTGAGGGCTAACATCTCATATCAAAACCTAAAACTATAAATCAAATCAGGGGCTTTAGCTTGTCACCCTAAAGTCCTCTAGTTCTACACCCTTGAAAATATTTTTCCATATGTATTTGTACTCAACCCCATGAACTATATTCTCATTCATGAAATCAATATGGCATTCTAACAATTTGTTGACTGAGACAATACCATCTCAGATCTTACATGATCTCACAACAGGTTTTAACATCTTAATTGGCCAAATCAAGAAGTAAATGCAGTGCATGGTCTTGAATCATCATAACTTCTTCTAGCATTGAAGACTAATACTTCACACAACTTCCTTTAAACATTTAATCATCTATCATTTCTGGAAAAAAAGATAAAGAAAAATACTCAGAATTCATGGAGAAAACACAACCACACATGAGTTCAAAATAGAAATGAAGCACAAAAACAAGAAATCTAAATTAAAAACCAAGTGTAGTCACAAAAAGAAAAACTTATGTGAAATTCTCTCCATCAAATGTCTTGAAGTTCCTTTTAATTCTCTTCCTTCTCTCATAATACAAACTAATACTCAAAATAAAATAAAGGTGGCCGCCGCCGACGGTGGTGGTAAACTTTGGTGGATGGTTGCTGGCCCATTTTCTTGGAAAATCTAAGTTTTTTTTTTATAAAAATCCAAGGGGTGCCTTAGTATCTCTTCAAAATAGTGTCTTCTTTCAATGAATCTTCTAAAAGTTGCCTCCTTATAAGCCAATTGAATGAAATTTTGTGTCCATGGGCTATTTCCCATGTTTTCATCAAGGGTTGCTTCAAACACCTCATAAGACAATTAACATAATTACTACCACTAAAACCATCTAACAACACTCAAATACAAATACATCATAGATGGTGTACTAAACAAAACACAACATAACAAAAACTAGCAGTCTCAATACTCTCAAATGAACTCAACAAAAAAGTGCAGAATACATGCACCATCCACAGTTCATAATATCACATAAACAAAAAACTACATAAAAAAGAAAACATAACTACAAAGCCAGCTATGCATCATGTTCCTCATCTCTATCATCACTATGCCGAATAGCTATAGGCTCATATGGTGGATATTTAGGGTCATGAGGAAATACTACATCTCAGTTACCTCTATTAAGATTTATTCCTCCTCATGATCACTTCTTCTTCTCATGTACCCATCCATATGCTTTGCAAAATGCTCTAAGTTTAATACCTTTTCTGTAGTGTGATTGACATTATCTAAAATCCTTTATAATAACTCAATATGAGAATCAAAACTAGAAGTATGACCCCATGATGTAGAAGCATGTGTAGTAGAGGCAGCAGAACTACTAAAGAATCCACCCTTCCAACCAAAAATAGAATGATGTGAATAGTCTTCACATTCACACTGGTAATAGTCTTTAATGGCTGTAAGATCTTCTCCCAGCTATCGTATTCCAATATCAATAGGCTTGAATTGCTGAATACAGTAGTTCAAAGTTGCTCTCTCTTGAGTCACTTCACTCAAATGATTTATAGGTAGCAGACGAGCAGAAATAAAATAATGTCATGCCTTTGCATTAGCATCCAACTTCAAGGCAGAAAAATTTACTCTTCTTTCATTTGTAATTTTCCATAATCCTCTCCCAGCAGTTAAAGATGATATAATCTTGTCTAGCTCCTCTTCAGTACGACTATAGTTTGCATAAAAACACAAAGTACTTGGAGGCAAATGTTAAAACTGATTAATTACCTCAGGAGAAAATGGTATTATTTTCCCCCTCACTATGACTCCTTCATCAGCATCCGAGAGATTAGCATAGAATTCTCGTACAATAGAAATCACTTAGATAGCAGAAAAATAATAGAACTGCTCCCACCGGCAGCCAACAATCAACTCATCAACAGCTTCTCCTGGAATTTTAAAACATTGATCTGCAATCAATATTCTTGTATGCAGTGCAGCACTATACCTGTTCTGAGCTCTCGAACTAACAAATTTACTCAAATTAAACAGAGCTTTCCCCTTACTTCTTTTCATTCTCGAGGTCATTTTTTAAAAATTTGTTTAAAATTCAAAATAAATTCCACAATCAGCTCAAAATCACTAAAATCAGCTTCTAGAAGCTTAAACTAACAATTTTTTGCATTTTCCGTCAATTTTTCCAAAATTTTCACCATGAATAGTGATTTTCGGGTAGCTCATGAATTTTCTCAAAATACATGGTGAAAATAAAAAAAATTTGCATAGAAGTGAAGCTCTTACCTCAATAAAATCAAATCTAACAATTTCGGCTTGAGTCCACCAAGAAATTTTTAAAATTGGTGATGCTCTAGCCTAGAAATTGCGAAAAATCGAGGAAGAAGGCAAGCGAAGAAGAGAAAATGGAGTTTTTCGGACAAAAAATTCACTTAAAATCATTCACGAATCGGTGCGTAAGCATAAAGGGTTCAGCACTTAGGTGTCAGCCTGTCTGTTTAGGTAGCGCATAAGCGCGGGTTTTGGCGCTTAGGCGCTAGTGCTCAAATTTTAATTTTTTCCATTTAAGTAAAATGCACTCCTAGCCTACGTCAACCAACCATCTATGGTCTCAAAACACTGTATATACTATTTTCTTCCTCTTATCTCTTCTCTTACCCAAGTTTTACAAATCTTGGCTAATTCGATTCAACACTAAATAATACAAAATTTCACACAAACAAAATGCTTATATTAATTCACAAATGATTACAAACACTTTCAAATACATAAATTCTCAATCCAAATAATCTCGAATGAGAAAATTCCTAACACAAAAGACTAGATCTTAATAACATAAAACACACATTAATATACTTAACATAAACAAATACTAAACTCATAAACAAAAAATCACAAACTTAATTCCACTCTCTAGTTGATAGAACAAATTATGGCCTATCGTTAGTATCTCCTTCAACATTTGTTATGTATATCTGAAAGAATGGATGATGATTAATTAATTTGGTTTAATCTTCTTCAATCCACTTGTTCTTCAGATACATTCTTCAGATACATAGCCTTATCTGCTTCTTCTATAAAACTGGTATGGCTAAACTGTATCTTTAGTTGCCATTCCAAATGATCCAGATGTGGATTAACTTCCAACACTTTTGCTTCAATTTAAGCCATGTCAGCCTCAATCCTCGTGATTTTTTCCACTATTCCTTCAATACTAATAGCTAGGAAACCGTTATACATCTCTTGCGCACTCTGACTAATAAATTTTTTTCTCATTACTTCCTCCTTCTTCATCAAAACACTCTCCCAAGAAGACACTTTTCAAAACTTCTCTCTTTTTAGTTAGAATTTAAGGGGTTAAATGAAGGTGTGGTGAGATTTCTACCCATATCCCGCTATTTATAGGCTATAAACCTCTCCCATAGCTCCTAGGCATGTCTTAGAATTACTCTTACATCTTCAAACCAACCAATCATGGTTAGAACTTCTAGAAACCAAATTTGCATATGTTTTTTCAACTTTCGTACTTAAGCGCCAGATTTTGGCACTTAAGCGCCAGTGCTCAATTTAGCACAGATCAACTTAACGTCTAAACATTTGTTCTAACATGTCTAAGCATCTTTTATGGTCTTAGAATAATCACTGAGTCATTATATGGTCAAAATACAACCAGAATTTTCTAACTCACAGACAACAACATAATAATAAAAAAATAAACACACAGATAACTATGGGGTGTCTCCCATAGAGCGCTTGGTTTAACTACGTCAGCCCAATGTAACTGGTGCTTATTCTGGTTGAATTAACATCAGAAAATCATTTAATTTAAGTCGGTCACCTAAAAAGTAGGATTTCAGCCCGTGACCATTCAATTTGAATATTTTACTAGTTTTAGGATCTTTAATATCCACAACTCCATAGGGATAAACTTTCATCACAACTAATGGGCCCATCCACCTGGACTTAAGTTTGCTTGGGAATAATCTTAACCTTGCATTATAAAGTAAAACTTGTTGCCCTGACTGAAAGTTTTTGGTTAGAATCCTCTGATCGTGCCACATCTTCATCTTTTCTTTATAAATCTTAGCACTTTCATAAGATTCATTACTTTTCTCTTCAAGCTCATTTAATTTCAATAATCTCTTCTCACCAACATCTTTCAAATTGTAATTAAATTCCTTAATTGCCCAATATGCTTTATGCTCAAGTTCAACTGATAAGTGACACACTTTCCCAAATATTAGCCTGTATGGGGACTTCCTATTAGAGTTTTGTATGCAGTCCTATAAGCCCACAAAGCATAGTCAAGTTTAGTTGACCAATCCATTTAAGTTGGATTAATAGATTTTTCTAATATTCTTTTAATTTAGCGATTGGACAATTTAGCAAAACTACTTGTCTAAGGATGATAAACAGTGGCAATTCTATGGTTAATATGTTATTTCTTTAATAATTTTCCATTATTACATTTCTGAAATGACTTTCCCTGTCAGTTATGATTACTCTCGGCATCCCAAATCTACAAAATATATTCGTTCTTAAAAACTTTGCAACACTTTGAGCATCACATCAAGGGAAAACAACAATTTCTATCTATTTGGATACATAATCTACTGCTAACAATATATATAAATTTCTGAAAGATGGTATAAATGGTCCCATGAAATCTAATCCACAAACATTAAGTATCTCAACTTCTAACACATAATTGAGGGGCATCTCATTCCTCCTAGAAATATTTGCTACTCGTTGACATCGATCACAAGTTTTGATATAAACATTAACATCTCTAAATATTATAAGCCAATAAAATCCAGATTGTAAAATTTTATATGTTGTTTTATCAACACTAAAATGTCTCCCAAAATTAGAATTATGACATTTTTTGATAATTTCATAAGCTTCTTCTGAAGGCACACATATTCAAATAATAATATCCTTTCCTTATTTATATAAAAAAGGGTCATCCCAAAAATAAGTCTTAGCTTCAGATACAAGTTTCCTCTTTTGTTGGTATATCATTTCATAGGGTATAATATTACTAAAAATCAAGTTCACAATGTCTACATAGCATGAAACATGCCACTAATTAATATTGAACAATTTTTCATCTGGAAAATGTCTGTAATTTCTTTTTGAAACTAGAGTGGTTTTTCTAATTCAAGCCTGGACAAATGTTCATCAATTTGATTCTCAACTCCCTTCCTATCTACTATTTCAAAGTCAAATTCTTGCAATAGAAGAACCATCTTATCAATCTTGGTTTTGCATCCTCCCTTTTCATTAAATATTTATTAGCAGAATGATTTGTATGCACTATACATTTAGTTTCAATTAAATATGATCTAAATTTATTGAAAGTATATACTACTGCTAATAACTCTTTCTCAGTTGTGGTATAATTAATTTGATCTTCATTTAAAGTTCTACTAGCATAGTAGATAACTTTGAAAATCTTATCATGCTTTTGTCCTAAAGCAGCTCCAATAGCATAATCACTAGCTTCGTACATTAATTCAAAAGGTTTTTCCCAATTTGGTGAAACAATAATTGGTGTAGCGACTAATTCTTCTTTTAATAGTTCAAAAGCTTTTAGGTATTCTTCATCAAAATTAAAAATTACATCTTTTTAAAATAAATGACATAGAGGCTTCGTAATTTTTGAAAAATCTTTTAAGCAATCTTCATCAAAAGCTTTTAGGCTTCGTAAGCTTTTATCTTTAATATATTGTCTTAACAATCCAGCATGTCCTAAAAAACTCTTAATCTCCTTTACACTTATTGGGTAAGGTAAATTAGCGATCACTTGAATTTTTGCAGGGTATACTTCCATACCATTTTCTAAAATTTGATGTCCCAAAACTATTCCTCCTGCTAACATAATTTGGCATTTTTTCCCAATTAAGAACTAAATTTGTTTCTTCATGACACTTAAGAACTTTAGATAAATGTTCTAAACATAAGTCAAATGAAATTCCAAACACTGAAAAATCATCCAAAAGAATTTTAATTCCTTTTTCAATTAAATCATATGAAATAACCATCATACAACTTTAAAATGTAGAAGGTGTGTTACATAAATTAAAGGGCATTCTCTTAAAATCAAATGTACCATAAGGACTGGTAAAAGTTGTTTTCTCTTGATCCTTAGGAGCTATTTATATTTGGTGATAATCAATATATCCATCTAGAAAATAAAAGTATTTATGCCTAGCTAGTCTATCCAACATTTGATCTAGAAAGGGTAATGAAAAATAATCTTTCCTTGTGGTGAGGTCTAATTTTCTATAATCAATCATATTTGTCATCCTGTGACTTGTCTTGTTGGTATTAACTCATTATGTTCATTCAAAGTCATAGTCACTCCTCCTTTCATAGGAACACAGTAAATTGGACTAACCTAAGCAGTATCTGAAATAGGGTAGATAATTCCAACATCTAAGGACTTTAAAATTTCTTTCTTTACAACTTCTTTCATAATAGGATTCAATCTCCTTTGAGGATTAGCCCCGGGTTTGCAATTCTCTTCCACATGAATTTTATGCATACAAACTGAAGGACTGGTTCCTTTTATATCAGCAATTGTCCATCAAAAGGCTTTCTTATAACTTTTAAAATCTTCATCAAACTCTCTTCCTCTTCTGTAGTTAACTTTGAGGAAATTATAATAGATAATGTTGAGGAATCACCTAAAAAGGCATACTTGAAATGTTCAGGAAGCAACTTAAACTCAAGTTCAGAAGGTTTTCCAATTGATGGACAAAAAGATGAATCTTTCTCTATTAGGTCCAAAACTTCAAAACATTCTCAAACATAATTTGAATCTTCCTTATATAAATCTTTATATTGATCTAGGTCAACGTCTTGCTCGTTTTCCAACTCTTTAATCTCATATTTCTCTTTATAATTTATTTTGAAATGACATTCACTTAAATATCTTATAGTATCAATTTGATATCATTCATCATCTTAACCTTTTGCAGGGTACTTCATTAATTTTGAAATATTAAATGTAACTGTTTGATCATTGCCGAGCATAGTTAATTCTCTTTCTATACATCTATCATTGGTCTTTTTGTGGCTGGGAAAGGTCTCCCCAAAATGATAGATATCTCCTTATCTTCCTCCATGTCTAGCACAACGAAATCAATAGGAAAGATAAATTGATCCACTTTTACTAAGACATCTTCTATAACTCCTTTAGAATATGTTATTGATTTATCTGCTACTTGCAGAGTTGTAGTAATCGGGGTTATTTCTCCTAATTCCAATCTGTTAAATATTGATAATGACATAAGGTTGATGCTTGCTCCTAAATCACATAAAGCTTTCCCATAAAATCTAACTCCTATTGCATATGGAATTGTAAAGCTACCATGATCTTTAAGCTTTTCAGGAAGTTTTTTTTTGAATTATAACACTGCACTCCTCACTAAGTGCAATAGTCTCATTATCTTCAAACTTCCTTTTTCTTTTAAGAATATCCTTCATAAACTTCACATATCTTTGCATTTATTCTAAGGCTTCAACAAATAGAATATTACTTGTAAGTTTCTTAAAAATTTACAGAAATTTTGAAAATTGCTTATACAACCTTTTTCATTGAAGCTTATGAGGAAATGAAGGTGGTAGCTTTTCCAAATCAATTTTAAGTGGAGAAATATGTCTTTCTAAACCTTTTGGAGCATCCTCTTTTGGTTCTTCAATCTCATTTCTCTCTACTTTAGTTTCCTTTTGAACTCTACCTTCCAATTCTTTTCAACTTCTAAGTTGAACAGCTTTTACTTGTTCTTTATTCTGGTCTTTCGGATTTATTCCTGTATTACTAAGAATTATTTCTTGAAATCTATTACTTAATGAATTTGCTATTTATCCAAGTTAATTCTCAATATTTCTAATTGTAGCTACTTAACTTTGTAATTGATTTCCCATTTGTAAAACCACTTCTTCTATAGATAACTTTTTCTCCTTAAATTGTGGATTACTATTGAAACCTGGAGGATAAGTAGGTCTAGAATTATTATTCCCTTGGTTGTTCTAGTTTCCCAGTGGGTTTACTTGATTGTTCCCCCATTACTGATTATTACCACCTGTATTATTATTCCAATTGAAGTTGGGATGGTTCTTCCAATCTGGGTTATAATAATTTAAAAATTGTTTATGTTTCTTGTTATTTATGGCATTCAAAGTTTCTAATGATACCTGAGAATCTACCATTTGGCCTAATGAATTCTCTTCAATCATAAGAATTGGTTGAGAAAAACTCATTCCAAATTGGTCTAACTTCCTTAAAATTGCAGTAACTTGATTTGCTAACATGGCAAAAGTATCAGTTTCATGAACATTGACTACTTTCTTAAGATTTACCCTTTCAGAACACCATTGAAAATTATTGGTAGCCATCTCTTCTATTAAAGCATAAGCGTCATTAATGGTTTTGACATCAACGACATCAATAATTGATCTAAGAGATCTAGCTAATCCATTATAAATTATTAACCAATCTGGTATAGCATGGTGTGGACACTTTCTTAAGAGTTCTTTAAATCTTTCACATATTTCATAAATAGATCCCCTTCAAACTGATAAAAAGATGTAATATCATATCTAAGTTTCGCAGTCTTTGATGTTGGAAAATGTTTAGCAAGGAATTTATGTGTTATATCACTCCAAGCTCTGATAGCTCCAGGTAATAATGAATTTAACCATATCTTAGCCTTATCCCTCAGTGATAAAGGAAATAATTTAAGCCTTATAGCATTCTCTGATACACACCATATTTAAATGTAGCACATAATTTTATAAAATTGGCAAGATGTAAATTTGAATCTTCAGTTGGTGCTACCCCAAACTGATTATTTGATACCATTTAGATAATAAAAGGTTTATGCTCAAATTAATTAGCCACTACAGTAGGTTTTAGAAAACTACAATGAAGTTCATCCACCGTAGGGTTCACATAATCTCTTAAAGGACTAAAATTTTTAACATTTTTATTATTTTGATATTCAATTTCTTGAAATTTTTCAGCATATTTTAATTTTAAAATTTTTCTAATAGTTCTCTCTATTTCAAAATTGTAAGGCACAAGTCCTGTGGAACTTGTACTACACATACATTACTATAAATTACAATAAAATAAAATAAAATAAATGAAAAAAAACACACTAACAAAAACTTTATTTAAAAACAATACTACAATATTCCTAAAATAATTCTTAAAGTTTAAATAAGACTTACTAAAAATTTTTACTATACAAAAATTTCTTCTTTTGAAAATATTTTTACAAATTACTATTATATTTCTCCTCCTGCCCGACAAAGAAACGCCAAAAACTTGATCTCGACATTCTATAATATTTCAAGATGCGATCTAATTATATGATTAATTTCCTTAACAGTTATTTTGCCAAAAACTTGATCCAAAGCAAAGAGTATGTAAATTTTTCACTATGAATCAAATAAGAATGCAGTTATAATATTTCAAGATGGGATACTACGCAAGTATATGTATCGTTATCAAGTATATAGAACTTTTTGATTAGGTCCTGAATATGAAACCCACAATGAGGATTTGATTTAAATAAGAAAATACATAGCAATATATATTCTTACTCAAACTTAAGATGCTATAATAGAAGTGAAAGTTTGATTCTTTTTATGATTTTTGTTAATTGAAAATAAAGTAAGCAACTAATTAGCTTAATTAAAATACTTGCAAGATGAAGGCAATATAAGTAAAATATTTTTTTCTTTATTATGAATTAGTGATAAATATAGAAATTTTTTTGTGGAAGTATGTTAAATGTGTTGTGTCAAATAGGAGCAATAATATTCTTTACCCTTACTAGAGATGTTATAAAGAAAGTTGGCTAATCTATAGTTTTAATAGTCTTGAAGACCGACTAGGTACTTTAGAGTTCCCCTTCTCTCTCCACCTGGGGACTAACAACTCATATCAAAGCCTAAAACTATAATCAAATTGGAGGCTTTAGTCTGTCACTCTAAAATCCTCTAATTCTACACCATTGAAAATAAATTCCTCTATATATTTGCACTCAACCCCATGAACTACATTCTTATTCATGAAATAAATATGTGATTCTAACTATTTGTTGACTAAAACAATACCATCTCAGATCTTACATGTTCTCACAACATATTTTAACATCTTAATTGGCCAAATCAAGAAGTAAATGATGCGCAAGGTCTTGAATCATTGCAACTTCTTCCAACATTGAAAACTAATACTTCACACAACTTCCTTTAAACATTTAATCACTTATCATTTTAAGGAAAATGATAAAGATAACTACCCAGAATTCATGGAGAAAACATAACCACACATGAGTTTATAAGTAGAAATCAAGCATAAAAACAAGAAATCTAAATTAAAAATGAAGTGTAGTCACAAAGATAAACACTTATCTCAAATTCTCTCCACAAAATGTCCTGAAGTTCCTTTGAATTTTCTAAATAAAATAAAATACAATAAAGGTGGTCGGCGGCGGTCGCAGCGATGGGCAGCGGTGGCGGTGGTGGTAAACTTGGTTGATGGTTGTTGACCCCTTTTTTTTGGAAAATCTAAGTCTTTTCTAATTAAAGTCCAAGGGGTGCCTTGGTGTCTCTTCAAAAGGTACCTCCATTTAATGAATCTTCTAGAAGTTGCCTCCTCGTAAGCCAATTGAATAAATTTTTGTGTTCATAGGCTATTTTCCATGTTTTCATCAAGGGTTGCTTCAAACACCTTTTCAAAATTCTGCTCCAATTAAATATTTCTTCAAGTAACTAGCTTTGGTGCTTAAGCGCAAGCTACTTTTTGCTTAGGCGCCCCAGTTCATTTTTGCACATTTCTTCATTTTTGCTCCAAATTTGACCTTTTTTTACTCCTTTTAATATTTTCATTTATTTGATTTTACCTACAAGAAAAATACACAAATAAATTTTATCAAAGCACAATATCTCAAAAAATAGGTATAAAATTGTGTATAAAAACACTATATATTTTAGGTGTATCAGTTGCCAATATCAGATATTACCTCATCCCCTAATGTGACCACTTCTAGCTGAACATAGATAGTGTATGTTCATCCTCATGTTACTCATCAAGTAGGTTCATGACCCTGCTTAATGAAAATAAGGTAAGATAAAGAAAGTAATAGAATTGAGATAGACCTGTCCAATGTCCAAACTCAACATGTTACTTGTAATACTCAAATCTGATTGAGAACTAAGTCATAGTGGGCTCATCAATAACCTTCTACAAAAGTGCATAAACCAGTCTAGTCATGACTAGAAGTTAAGGAATCAACTCCCTCATGAAACACCAACATCAAAACCATTCACCCTCACCTCTAAACATCAAAAATCAATGCCAATCATATCAAATCTCATTGAACATGAAGTCAACAAATATACTCACAAAAAAACAAGAACACAACACACTAACACAAATAACCATGGGGTGCCTCCCACTAAGCGCTTGGTTGAACCTCGTCAGCCCAATGAATCCAAGTGGTATTCATGTTTTAGTTGCTCACATTCATTCTCTTTAGGGTTTATCTCAGTGAATCTAGGAAGAATTCATCCAGGAAGACTGCTAATTGTAGAAGTAATCATTCCCAACTAGTTTTCTATATTCCTAATTGCTATCCCATAACTATGCTGCTAACATTCCATTTGAAGAACAACACCTTCTAACGATGAACTCCTCTCCTTAAATCGCGGGTTAGTTAAATCCAGGAGGATAAGATGGTCTATAATTATTAATACCCTAGTTATTTCAATTTTTTAAAGGATTTGCTTGATTATTTCACAGTTGTTGGTTTCCACCAGTATAATCATTATTCTAGTTAAAATCAGGATAATTCTTCCAACCTATGTTATAAAAATTGGAATAAGGGTTGTTCG
>NEWO01002207.1:20852-41966 GCA_003013225.1 Phalaenopsis aphrodite
CTTAACGACATCATTTCAATCATTATAGACATAATTTTAAGTGACTAAATGATGTACTTATCACAAATAAACTTTCACAAAACAAAACATCACTTTTATATATAAATTTCAAAAGGTACAATATACATTACATAACACACCTAAGTTTGGTATTTTCTCAACCTCAATACATTAATTCAGCGTCGCAATTCAAGCCACAATACTCAAAACGCTGAAAACAAAACATCATATGCTTAGTCTCAACTATACAGAGATCTAAAAGCATAATTCTAAAAAAAGCAAATACAAAGTTCAAATCAAATTACATAGATAGATAGACAAGTAGTCATATAAATCTACTATTTATCAGATTCAGTACTAGATTCTCCTCTGAGATCACCCATTGATTGTACATGAACGAAAAGGTTGTAGAAGGGTCGAAATGGAAATTCTTCAGTAGAATCCTCTTCTATTAATTTCATCATCCTCATTAGTCGTATCAAACTATCTTCTAAATGTCCAGAGTGCTCAAAATGTTCTTTCATCCTTCAGTCTAGATGATCGAAGAAATCAGAGATATTATTAATTGCATTCAAGACATTTTGTACCTCCTTCTCCAATATCTTGATTCGACGCGGGATCACCAGAGTCTTGTCAAGAGTTAAGGGTTGAACGGGCACTGAATTTTGAGATGAATGATCAACTATAATGGCCATGCCATTTTCATCTTCAAAAGTTGGGAAACTCTCAGTTGGGTCTAAAGGCTTCCAAGGTAGAAGTATCTTTTCCCAATTTTTGTAGGACACTTGGAACTGACTGCAAAGTGAGAAAATTGTGGAAGGGTGTTCAAGCCCATAAGTTGATCCATGAATGATCAGGCGCAAAACCGACTTCACAATTATTGATCCAATATCGATCGGCAGTCCCCTTTGGATGCAATAATTCAGAATAACACTTTCTTTAGAAACTTTACCGATCTTCATTGTTGGTAACAATTTCACAGAAATGAAAAAGTGTCAGTGTTTCGAAACAGAATTTAAGAGTGTCGCAGAAAAACTAACATACCCGTTTTCTCTCATTTCCTAGTCTTCAGTTTCGTCCGTTAAATATTGGTAAATCTCATTAATCTGGTTTCTTGTCGGGGAAAAGTTGGAATAGTGGCAGACAGGAATTTTCTCGATCATGTATAATTCATTGATTCGTGCAGGAGTGAAAGTGATCCATCTACCTCACACATAAACAACTCCTTGGTTGATTCCATGTAAATTTGCATAAAATTATTTTACGACAGGCACAACCACGACGGTTGTAGTATAACACATCACTTCCCATCTTCGCCGCACTATCATATCTTCAATTGCCGTCAGGGATTATTCAATCCACGATTTACGAATCCTCGTTCCTTGATCAATCTTTTCTTTGTCAGTAACTTGTTAAAGATTCGCTGCGCTTCAACACTAATAAATATTCGTCAATTGAAAACTCACATTCTGGGATTATCAGGGGAATTGGACACCATAGGAAAAAAATTGGTGGAGTTTTGCTTCGTTTTTGGGGAAATATGACTTTAGGAATCAAATTTGAGAGTTTAAAAGGGAAACTCCAGCCCAAAAAATGCCAAAAACCGCCATTCAAACTCCAGAAACCGCCATCTTGTCGGTCTCGCCGTCAGCGGGGTCGAGGGTGCCGTCGACGAGCTTCTGTATTTATTTTTCCTGGAATCTCGGGAAAAACTCACCGTCAGCGACGTCGAGGGCACCGTCGGTGCCCAAGGCAAAAATTGTACAGTTTTGCTTTGGTCCGAATGCGTTCCAGTTTTTCTTTATAAATCTAATTCTTATGATGATTCAAGGGTAAATAAGAGTAGTATAGCTTAATACTACCACAAACTAATAATAATTTCAAATAAAAACTACTATAATCGCAATAAAAGTAAAGATAACTATGGGTTGCCTCCCATAAAGCACTTGGTTTAACGTTGTCAGCTCGACCTATTCAGGTGTTATTCAGGTTGACTGATCATTAAAACCTCTTTGAAATTTGGTCTTTTACTCTCAAAATATGGTTTAAATCTGTGTCCATTTACTTTAAATCTAATTCTAGTCTTCTGATCTTCAATTTCAACAGCTCTGTAAGTATAAACTTGAGTCACAGTAAAGGGTCCTAACCAGCGAGATTTCAATTTCCTAAGAAATAACTTCAGTCTAGTATTGTAAAGCAAAACTTCTTGTCCTGGTTCAAAGTTCTTTTGGTTAATCTTCCGATCATGCCATAACTTTAGTTTCTCCTTATAAATTATGTCATTATCATAAGATTCATTTCTTAATTCTTCCAATTCATTTAATTGTAGCAATCTCTTCTTACCAGCATCTTTCAAGTTATAATTGAATTCTTTAATCGCACAATATGCTTTATGCTCCAATTCCACTTGTAAGTGACAAGTCTTTCCAAAAATTAGTTTGTAAGGAGTCATTCCAATAAGAGTTTTATAAGCATTCTTGTAAGCCCATAATGCGGTATCCAATCTAGTGGATCAATCTACTCTACTAGGGTTTACAGTTTTTTCAAGTATTTGTTTAATCTCTCTATTATAAACTTCAACTAACCCACTGGTTTGAGGGTGATAGACAGTAGAGATTCTATGAATAATATTAAACTTTTCTGCCAATCTCTGAATGTATTTATTCCTAAAATGGGATCCTCCGTCAGTGATAATCATCCTGGGCATTCCTAGTGAAAATATTTTTCATTAAAAATCTTGAAACACTTTTAGCGGTCACAATGAGGTAAAGCTTGTGCTTCAATCCACTTTGAATTGTTATCCACTGTAATTAATATATATAAGTTCCCAAATGAAGAAATAAATGATCCCATGAAATCCAATCCCCAAACATCAAAAATCTTAACTTCTAACATGAAATTCAGAGGCATTTCATTTTTTCTAGATATATTGCCTACTTGTTGACATCAATCACAAATTTTTATGTATCCATAAACATCTCTAAAGATAGTAGGCCAATAAAATCCAGCTTGTAAAATTTTATAAGTAGTTTTATCAATCCCAAATTGTCCTCCAAATTCAGATTCATGACATTTCTGAATGATCAGCTCAGTTTCTTCAAAAGGTACACATCTTCTCATAATCAGATCCTTACATTGTTTCTATAAATAAGGCTCATCCCAAAAATATGCTTTCGCATCATGAATGAATTTCTTTTGTTGTTGCAGTGTCAACATTGGTGGCAAAATGTCACTTACAATATAATTAACAATATCAGCATACCATGGTATTTTCCACTCATTAATACTATAAAGTTGTTCATCAAAGAAACTGTATGTAATTTCATTGTCAGTGTCTGATAATTCATGGTTTTCTAATCTTGACAAATGATCAACAATTTGATTATCAGTTCCCTTTCTATCAATAACCACAAGATCAAATTCTTGCATCAAAACTATCTATCTAATAAACCTTTGTTTGACATCCTTCTTTTGCATTAGATATTTAATAGCAGAGTGATCAGTGTGCACAACACATTTAGCTCCAATTAAACAAGACTAAATTTATCTAACCGAGATGAGAATGATTAGGTGGATGAGTGACTTTACACTTAGAGATAAAATGCGGAATGAATATATTCGTGATAGGGTTGGTGTAGCTCCTATGATAGACAAAATTAGAGAAAGTCGTCTTAGATGGTTTGGTCATATTAAACGTCGACCATTAGATGATCCGATTAGGAGAGTAGATGTTTTAGATTCGACTTGTGTTAAGAAAGGCAGAGGTAGACCTAGGAAGACTTGGGCTTATTGTATTAAAAATGATCTTAGTTTATTTGAACTAAATGAAAATATGACACTAAATAGGATGCAATGGAGAAAAAGGATTCATGTGGCCGACCCCACGTAGTGGGATTAAGGCTTTGTTGTTGTTGTTGTTGCATACACAATGGCCAGTAACTCTTTTTCAGTAACAGTATAATTAATTTGTGCATCATTAAGAGTTTTACTAGCATAGTATATAACTTTAAAAATCTTTTCATACCTTTGCCCAAGAACAACTCCAATAGCATAATCACTAGCATCACACATCAATTCAAATGGTTTCTCCCAGTTAGGTGAAACTATAATAGCGGTTGTGATTAATTTTTCCTTTAATAACTCAAAGACATTTAAACAGCTTTCAGTAAATTCAAATTTCTTGTCCTTTTCTAAAAGTTGGCATAGAGGTTTGGTATTTTTGGAAAAATCTTTAATAAAATGCCTGTAAATTCCAACATGTCCAAGAAAACTCATAACTTCTCTTACATTAGTAGGTGGTGTTAGTTTAGATATAACTTAAATTTTTGCAGGGTATGCTTCCATACCATCTTCCAAAATTTTATGCCCTAACACAATTCCTCCTACAACCATAAATTGACAGTTCTCCCAATTCAGAACCAGATTAGTTCTTTCACATAACTCTAAAATTTTTTCAAGATAATTTAAGCATGTGTCAAATCATGTTCCAAATATAGAGAAATCATCCATAAATACTTCCAATCCATTATCAATTAACTTACTAAATATGGACATCATACATCTCTGGAATGTTGCAAATGCATTACATAATCCAAACGACATTCTTCGAAAAGCAAAAGTTCCAAAAGGACTAGTAAATGTTGCCTTTTCTTGATCCTCAAGAGCAATAGAAATTTGATGGTAACCAATATATCCATCTAAAAAACAAAAATATTTGTGTCCAGCAAGTCTATCTAATATTTGATCTAAAAAGGGTAAAGGGAAGTGATCTTTCCTGGTGGCAGTGTTTAATTATCTATAAACAATGCAAATATGTCACCCAGTAACTTGTCTAATAGGTATTAATTCATTATTTTCTTTTGTCTGAACAGTCTTCCTCCTTTCTTAGGAACACAATAAATTGGACTTACCCACGCACTATCTGAAATAGGATATATAATTTCAGTGTCTAACCATTTTAAAATTTCCTTCTTAACCACTTATTTCATCATTGGATTTAATCTCCTATGTGGATCAACTCTTGGTTTATACTATTCATCTAATATAATTATGTGCATACAGATCAAAAGACTGATTCCCTTAATATCAGCTAAGGTCCAACCAAAGCTTTCTTATATCTTTTAAATGTATATAACAGTCTTTGCTCTTGCAAATCATTTAATTCTAAAGATATAATCACATGTAATGTAGATGAGTCTCCCAAAAACACATATTTCAAGTGGCTAGGCAATATTTTCAACTCAAGTTCAGGTGATTTTATAATTGACGGAAATAGAGTCTTATCAGCATTTTCCGTAATATCCAGCATCTCAAATATTTCCTCAACATAATTTAATTCTTCATTTTCTAATTCATCCAACATAACTTCATTACTCTCTTCAAATTGTTCTTTCTCTTCAAAATGTTCTTTCAATGGATGTTCACTAATTTCCATGCATAAACCTTCATTATCTCTTTCAACAGTAGGGTAATTCATAGATTTCACAATGTTAAAAGTCAATTCTTGATTGTTAACTCTCATAGTTAATTCTCCTTTTTGAACATCTATCATAGTTTTTCCAGTAGCTAAAAATGGTCTTCCTAAAATGATAGGTATTTCTTTATCTTCCTACATATCTAAACAATGAAATCCACAGGAAAGATAAATTTATCCACTTTTACTAACACATCGTCTATAACTCGCTTAGGATATGTAACTGAACGATTCGCTAACTGAAGAGTTACAGAAGTAGGTGAGACTTCTCCTAATCTTAATCTTTTGAAAATTGATAGAAGCATAAGATTAATGCTGGCTCCCAAATCACATAAAGCTCTTCCATAAAATTTTTCACTGATAGCACACGGTATAGTGAAATTGCCAGGATCTTTTAATTTTTCAAGAAGCTTTTTATGAATAATTGCACTACACTCTTCACTAAGTGCAACAGTTTCGTTATCCATGAACTTCCTTTTCTTGTTCGGAACATCTTTCATAAATTTCACATAGTTGGGCATTTGTTCTAAAGCTTCTACGAAGAGAAAATTTACCGTTAACTTCTTAAGAATTTCTAAAAATTTGGAAGATTGTTTATTCTATTTGTGTTGCTTCAATCTTTGAGGAAACGGTGGTGGAGGTTTCTCCACAATAATCTTCATTGGTGTAAGTGGATATTCTAAATTTGAGTACTCATGATCCTTTTCTTTTTCGGTATCCACTTTCTCTTTTTCAGTTTCTGTTTCTTTTTATGCTCTTGTCTCTAATTCTTTTTCACTTCGTAATTGTATCACTTTGATTTTTTCTTTTCCTTAATCTTTAGGATTTGGTTCCACAGTACTAGGAAAAGTTCTGAATGTTCAGTTATTAAGCGCAGTAGTGATATGCCCTAATTGATTTTCAATATTCTTAATAGCAGTCCCTTGATTTTGTAATTGATTTCCTTGAATTTTTAATTGTTTTCCTTGATTCTGCAATTGTTGACCCATGTTTAATATCAGTTCTTCCATAGACAACTTCTTCTCCTTAATTTGAGTGTTACTGTTAAATCCTGGAGGATAAGAAGGTCTATAGCTAATATTTCCTTGGTTGGATGAATTTCCTAATGGATTCACTTGGTTGTTTGGTCATTATTGATTTGTAGAAGAATTGTTATTCCAATTAAAATTTGGATGATTCTCCCAACCTGGGTTATAATAGTTCGAATAAGGGTTGTTAGGTCAATTAATAACATTTAAAATCTCGTATAGGTTGAACATCCACAAATTGCCCAAATGAATTTTGTTCCATCATAGGAGCTGTTGGAGAATAATTCATCCCATAATAATCTAATTTCTTTGATATTGCAGCAATCTGTGAAACCAACATAGATATTGCATCAGAATCATGGATACTGGCTACTCTTTTAGGATTTACCCTTTCAGAGGGCCATTGAAAATTATTCGTAGTCATCTTTTATATTAACGAATAGGCCACATCAAAAGGTTTTGACATTAACGAACCACCAGCCGCAACATCTATAATCGATCTAAGTGATCCCACTAATCCATTATAAAAAGTTTGAATTATCAACCAATGTGGTAATCAATGATGAGGGCATTTCTTAAGAAGATCTTTAAATCTCTTCCAAGCTTCATATATTGACTCTCCATCAATTTGACTGAACAATGTTATGTCATTTCTAAATTTAGCAGTTTTGGATGGAGGGAAATATTTGGATAGAAATTTCTGTGAAAGTTCTTCCCAAGTTCTAATAGATCTTGGTGCTAAAGAATTTAACCACATCTTAGCCTTATCTCTGAGTGAAAAAGAAAAAAATCTAACTCTAACAACATCGTTTGAGACTCTGTCATATTTAAAAGTTGCACACAACTCTAAAAAACTAGCGAGGTGTAAATTAGGATCTACATTTGGTGTACCTCTGATGGTACCATTTGGATAATAGCAGGTTTAAGCTCAAATGAATTAGCAGCTACATCAGTATTTTGGATAGATAAGTGAATCTCATCTACTGTAGGATTTGCATAATCTCGTAGGGTTTTAGGTTGGTGTTCATTCTTTATTCTTTGATTGTTATTGTTGTTTTCTATTGTATCAAAATTTCTAGGTTCTCTTCTCAATCTTCTAATCTTTCTAACAGTGTGTTCTAATTCTGAATCGTAGGGTATAAGATTTTCAGGTCCAAATTTATGCATACAATTTGAAATCTGTACACAATGATATAATTAACTAAATATGAAAGTAAGTTACAATTCAAGTAAAAATTTTCTAATAATCATAATTTGTCTGTTACTCTAATTGTAATTTTTGTTTACTCACTCCCCGACAACGGCGTCAAAAACTTGACCGCGACTTTATATATGCTTAAAAATATAAGTATTCAATTCTGCTGCTAAGAGAATTAATTCCTCAGCAACTGTACCAAAACTTAATAACAGTTATAGATTTGATTAATATGGACGTAATAAATATTCAATAATTGTTAAGTCACACTTATCAACGCAAGTATACGTATCGCTTAAGTAATATAGGGCTCTAATGAAGTCCTAGATATCGATCCCACAGGAAGTAAGATTAGAACTACGAACTAAGATTTTAGAAAAATAATACTTTAATCGCAACAACGAAGTTCAATTTGCTTATTTGTCACTAATAGACAATTGAAATAAATATGTAATTTTAATAATTATTAAATAACTAAATATATTAATGAAAGTTTGAATGTGATATTCAATATATAAGAAATCATCATTCTCCTTGTCAAGAAATTATAGTGAATGGATAAAGTGAAGCGATTCAAATTTTATTCTGTCAAATAGGAGCATACATATTCTTTACCCTTTGGTCCAGGCATAAAAAATATTGACTAATCATACGCTTGTTTATTAAATCTACGGCTAAGCTGGGAGGATACCGACTCTCACTTTGGAGCTCCCAGGTTCCCCTCAACTGAGGGCTAACATCTACACTTCAGCACCCAAATGATATGACCAAATTGGGGATTTTAGTCTGTCACTCTAAAATATCCAATTCTACGACCGATAATTTTATTTCCCTATTTATTTGCACCTAACTTCTAAGGGCTTTGACCTCCCTGAATCTTGGATGTAATCTTCACTTTAGTTGTAAAACTCAACATATTTTAACAAATCAATTGACCAGATTGAAAGTAAATTAAGATTGAAGTAAAAAGATCATCACAAATTCTTAAACATTTTCATGGCTTCACCAATTCAAATCATCATTTCACAAATCTCAAGACAAGGAGAAATACAGAGAAAACTACTCAGATCTCATGGGGAAAACACAACAAAACTCGGAATTCATATATAAAATCAAAGTCATATAAACTACAACAATAAATAAACTCATCTCTAATTTCTCCCCAAGAAAACTCCTCGAAGTTTCTTTGAATCTCTTCATTTCTTTACAGCACACAAAATTCCTCTTCGAAGCAGCAATGAGGAAGAAATCTCTCACTTTTCCTCCACTCTTTCAATCTCTTGAAGAATTCCTCACAATTTAGACTCTCTACACTTGTTTCACACTTCAATTTTGAGTCTCTCCCCTCTATTTTCGGCCAAAGTCTTCTCTTTAAAGATGTGGATGAGCTTTTCCAAGAGTTTCCCAAGCATCCCTTCAAAATTTGTCCTCATCAAAAGCTTGGTTAGACATAACCGCCAAGCTTGCCATTGGTGGTCTCGAGGGCGCCGTTGGCGGACCTTCTTAATGAATTAATTCTGGAGTCTCAGGAAAATCTCACCATTGGTTGGCGTCATCGGCGTCATAGTTCAATTCTTCACATTTTGGTCCTTTTTGCTCCAAATTCGCTCCTTTTTGCATCTTTTTGTTCCAATGACCCTAATTTATCATTCCTGAAATAAAACATCAAAAAATATCTTTCTTTAAAGTGCAATATCATCAAAAATAGTATAAAATAGGTATGAAAATCTCAACATATTTTCCTTTGGTCACTTGCCTCCTCAAAGCAAAAGGCGACTATGTCACGGATCCAAGAGCGTCAACCCTAGGTACCTATGCGAGGTTGTTTGGCTACTTTTAACACGTCATTGAGTGTTCCTGGTTTGCATTTCATATGCTTTTTTACTCCTACATTTTTTCATGTGGTTCATATCACATATTTTATGCATGACTGTGTGAGCACTTCGGGTCGATCGACCGCTATGAGACAATCGTCTGATCCTTTGGTTTCAATCAACAGTCCCAAGATGATCACTATCTTTTGGGTTTCATCGATCGCTATGTGTCGATCACCCACTTTGGGTTTGATCGGCCATCCCAGGCTGATCACCTTACCTTTTAGATTTGATCAACTGTTGTGTGTTGATCAACCTCTTTGGGTTCAATCAGTCACCCAGGCAGATCACCCTATCTTTTGGGTTTAATTGATCGCTATGTGTTGATCACCTACTTTAGGATCAATCGACTCTCTTGAGACAATCACTCTATCTTTTTGGTTTCATCGACTGCTACATGTCATTACACACTTCGAGTTCAATCGACCATCCCAGGCTGATCACCCTATTTCTTAAATTTCATTGACCAATACGCATCGATCACCTGTTTCAGGTTCAATCGATCATCCATGGTTGATCACCATATCTTTTGGATTTGATTGATTGCTACATGTCTATCTTCTGGGTTTGATCTACCGTCTCGGACCGATCATCCCATTTTTTGGGTTCGATCGATCATTATAAGCTGATCAACCCATCCTTTGGGTTTGATTGATTGTCCCAGTTTGATCAACCCACCTCTTTAGTTTGACCGACCATCACCGCCTAGTTGACCAACACTTGCATGCTTGTATATTTTTGCATCGCATTGGATGTTTGCTTGCATATGTGTTTGGTTTTGATTGAGACGATGTAATTCTCCTCAGTGGCATCCTATACCCTAGGCGATCAAACACTTGTGTGTTTGTATGCTTCTACACTACATTGCATGCTCATTTTCTTGTGTGATTCTCCCTAGTGAGGATCATCATCTGTTAGGCCACTGCCTCCATGGCAAGTCCATCCCTGGGTCACTGCCTCCTCGACATACTCATATATCGAGTCGATGCTTCCATGGCATGCCCATCCCCAAGTCAGTGCCTCCTCGACATACATATCTATCGGGATGTTGTCTTCACGGCATGACCATCCTTTGGGTCCTTGTCTCCTCGACATACCCATTTGTTTGACCACTACCTCCTCAACATGCTCACACTTTTGGGTCATTGCCTTCATGGCACACCCGTCTTTCTGAGTCACTGCCTTCACATCATACTCGCCCTCATGATTTTCATATGATTGTTCGCATAGCTTGCATGTTTGCACTTTTGCTCGGTGAATGCCTCTCGGGTAAAGTGTGAATCCTTTTTAAAGGTATCCTTTTACTCTATGCAATCTCATTTGTAGTTGGTATCTTCTTGTCGCATGGCACCCTGGGTCCCCAGCAGGAAAAATTCTTCTCCATAGGTAGCCAGTTCTTACTGGCATATCTCTTTCAAACGTGTCATGTTGCATGTAGCATCCATGCACTCATTTACATGTTGTGTGCTTTGCACTTTGGGTGTCTATTATGATCCTTTCGTACTTCTATCAAACAATCACAATGTGGGCTTCTTACTTGTCTGTATGGTTGCACATACGCCTTGATGGCTTGTCCTTCTTATTAGGAGAGTGTCTCATATTGGTTGTGATGCCTTAACGAGCATTGCTTGTTGGGTTGATCTCAGTGAGCAATGTGAGTTAAGTCACTAGAATTGACACGACAATAACTGTACTAAGGATTCAAAGGCTCTAAAGTGTGTCATGTGCATCATGGATCCACATTCTATGGTTTGTTTATTTAAAAGTATAAAATGGATATTTTTACTATTTGTGTATTATCTGCTCTATTTTTAAGACTATGTAAGTTAGATCATATGTGTGGCCACTTATTTTGTGACATGCTTTAAATCTTTTAGATCTTTAGAACGGGGATGGTGTGGTGACCCCGTTAAATTCATACGGTAGTCAGAGACTTTACTCTATGCATTAGATGTTGGTTAGGGCAATTTTTGTTAGATGGTGTGCGAGACTAGGATCTAGGATGCTAGATAGTCTTTTTGATACCTGACTATTGTTCTTTACTGTATTGGTCATCCTAGCTAGACATCATTCTTATTTTATGCTTTTGGTGTGCCTGCAAGCTTAATATGTATGGCAGCCTACTAGGGCATTTTTGTGCAAAGATCTATGCCTCTATATGCACACTCACATGTACCATAAAAAGGGGAGCATGTAATAATTCCTGCTAACCCTTTGGCTTGTAGGTGCTGCTTGGCTCCCCCACCAGCATGGCTCATTATACGTTACATAGCTTTTCTCTGCTAATGCTTATTTCTATGCAGGTCGAGTCTTTTCTCTTTTTTTCCTATGTACTTTTAGTGTCTAGGAGAGTCTTGTAGTAGAAATAAGATACGAGCATAGGTTCTGAGGCAACTAGCATGGGACCCATGTGGCGGGGATGAGGAGAAAACGCTAACGTCTCTTATCTTAATTCTATATGTTATATTCATGTATAAAATTAGGACTGGGCATGTATATGTAGAGTCCAACCGGATTTTTATTTTTCAAAATATGTTGCCGACCCAACGACACTGATCTTTTTATATTTTTTTATTTGATTTATTCCTTGCCTTATTGTGTACTTGAACGTTGGATATTTTCCTCGTTTATTTATGTGGTTTGTCTTGGAATCATTATACAATATAGGCTCTTTAAGACTTAAAATCCTAATTTCCTATAAAATTCTAATAAAATATTCAAAATAATGGAAATTTTATGAATAAAATATCTAGGAATTTAAAATCTATACTTTTACTTTCCACATGGCCGTCAGGCCTGACTTTAACAGGTTGCATTACATGGGCATAACCAAAGTCATTTAATAGAGCCTCCATGGTATTTAAGGACCGCTCTAGACAATTGCATTCATATTTGTATGTCACAAGGAGAAGTCCCTGTGTATCTCCAATCAGACTAGCCCAACATACATTTTTATATAGGTTGTTTTCAAGTGTGTCCAGACTATTAGAAGGCTCCCCAATCCAGATGAGGTGCAGTCCTTTTATTTGGAGCCTTTCTAGCTTTGTAGTTGAACCTCCCTTTCTCCTCCTTTCTTAAGGCATCCTTGCCAGTTTAGTAGGTATGAGTTTCACCACTTGGAGCTCTAGATTATAGTCATAATATTGAGTTTCTTTCCTCTAACCTTAGAACTACTAATATTCCCCGTGGACTATGCAATTCATTGATTGCTGACTGGGGATCTCTGGATGTGTTGAGTCGACTACCTTCACAACCGAGTAGACTTAGGGTCCTTCTAGCTTAGGATAATGGATTTGTGGTACCTCAACCTGACTACCTCTACCTTATAGGATTACTTTAACTTTTCTATTATTGATACCCTTTGAGCCATGTCACTCCTTTGACTTCGTTAGTATCATTTTGATGACTTGATGCCGATGAGCTGCCACCCATTTGGGATAAGATAATTTGTTCTGTGTCCTTATAGTCTGGACGTGCTTTGACATATTGAGATATCCCCATCAAGATGATTATAGTTATTTCATGGGCTCCGTGTGTCGATGAGTCACTACCCATTTTGGATGTGAGAGACTCACTCTCTGTACAATGGTTTAATGACAATTTTAAAGCATATGGGCATCCCCACATGGAATAACCTTTCTTTGATGGCCTATTTCCCCAGGACTTTGATAATATAAGTGAAACTCCTTTTATAGAGAGTATTCTTGGGTATCCTCCAAGATGTAATTATTCAAGTAGGATGCATCCCTTTGGGAGTTCTCTTGACCCCAAAACAGTTACATACACCTCACTGTCTAGTTATGTGTAAAACTTTTAAAAAACATAATTTTATTTGTCCTTAAGAAACTATATTCAAAGAAAATATATTTTTAAAGTAATATGAGGTATGTGGTGTTATTTTTAGTGAATTGTATCTTTTTTATTCTATAGATGTTGTCTTAGACTTAAGTAATTTTTTTGTGATAAATGTTAGTTCTAAGAATTAAGATATTAAGTAAAACATAATAAGAATATAATTTTACTATTTAAAGTAGAAAAGAAATTATTTTTTGAAATACTAAGGATTTTAGATCTATGCTTTAAAGAATAGAGACTATGAAAAATCATTTTTGAAAACTAATGCAAATTATCAAACTAAAGAAATGTGACGAGTTTTTAACTTTAAGAGGAGAATAGTGAAGTTTGAAATCTTTAAAGGTTGATCCAAATATAGTAATCCTTATTAAGAAAAAAAGAAAAGAAAAGATTGAAATTGATCCTGAAAGTAAAAAAAAAGGAAAGAAAGAAAGAAAAGAAAAGTATATGTGAAAGTGAGGATAAGCTTGAGGGAATGTCCAATTAAAAATTGGCTTCACTTGAATCATTTAAAGAAAGTGACTTAATTATAGTTCTAAGCTTTTATTTTATTACAATATTAGTTTACCTTTTCTAGTAGAGATCTCTCAAATTCTAGTTGTATTTTTCTAATACTCCTATGTTTTTCAAACTACAATTAATTTTTGAAATAAATAGAAGAATTAGATTTCCTAGACTTGATTGCGAAATATTCTTATATCTTATTTCTAACTTGAATTAGTATGATTTTCCTAAATTCATGACTACCACATTTATAAGACAAAACTATGGAGGTCATTAATGAAACCCACTACCACATATTAAAACATGTTGACATATTTTTCAAAAGAAATAAGTTAATTGAGGACAAAAAACAATTAAGTTTGGGGGATTTTGACATGATTAAAACATGTTGCTTTTACTTGCATATTTAATGCCTAGTTTTAATGATATTATGCTTTAATGAAATGTATTTTTGATGTTTTTGGTTGTAGGTATACTAAATCGACCAAATGAAGCAAATGGAACAAAAATGGAGTAAATTGGAGTCAAATGAAGCAAAAGAACCAATGTTGATCTGGCGCTTAGGCGTCATACAACAGAGAGCCTGGCGCCAGGATTTGACACCTAGGAGTCAGAATCTGGCGCCTAGGCGTCAGAGACGGTTATCTAGAAGATTCATTGAATTTACATGAATTTTAAAGAGGTGCTTGAAGAAACTCTTGGGGATTTTGAGAGCTTTATTTAAAGAGACTTTTGGAGATTCAAATGAGAGACTTTTGGAGAGGAAAAGTGAGCTTTTTGTAGAGAAGTGGATTCTTCCTAGAGAGGAGAAATTCTTGGAGGATTGCTTGGATTTGGAGGAGAAGAGGAGAAGTGAGAGACATCTTCTTCACTACAGATTCTAAGTTTGGAGTGAAATTATAAGGAGAGTGAGTGATTTAAAGGAACTTGAAGGATGGCTTGGGAAGGAGTTTAAGATAGATTGTGTACTTTGTTTATTTTACTTTGCCTTGTCTAGTAAACTTTTATATATCTATAAATTCATGTGTCGTTGTTTCTCTCCATGAGATCTGAGTAGTTTCTTTTATATTTCTCCCTACAATGAGAAATAATTATGTGTAGGAAAGTAGTTTAGTAGAAATGCTTTTAAAATTTCATAAATTATGATGATTCAAACTCTATGCTTAATTTACTTGTAAATCTGTCCAATTGATTTATTAAAATATGTTGTAAAACGTAGTGACCCGAAATGGGTTATATTCCAACATAGTAAGAGTCACATATAGCCTCATGGACGAAAATGTAGTCCTTAAGGTTAAGTACAAATAAATAGGGAAATGAGTTTTGATGGACATAGAATTGACGATTTTAGGGTGACAGACTAAATTTCTCGATTTGGTCTAGATGTTTGGAAACTAAAGCGATATGTTAGCCCTCGGGTGAGGGGAAGTGGGAATTCTAGAGTAAGACCTAGTATTTTTCTAGCTTAACCACGAGATTAAGGACCAAACTTTGGATTAGACAATATTCTTTATGCACTTGGCAGTGGTTAAAGAATAGAATTGCTCATATTTGACACAATACCTTAATTATATTTAAAATTATTCTTCCTACACTTATTATAAACTCATTTCAAGGGGAAGGATGTTTTATACAAATTTGAACTCTTCATACATTATTAGTTTAGAGTAGTGGTAACTTTACATTTTAAAACCTTTTTAGATTGCTTTGCATTTACATTTTTCATTTTCCTAGCATACTTAGCATTCATTTAATTCTACAGGATTAGACATAACACAAAAACTTGTGATCATTTACTATATAAGTTTTCTACAATTAAAAGTAGGTTTTCTTGAAGTCAATTTTATAAGAGTTTTGGCTATCTCTGTGGGATTGATAGTGGGGTTCTTAAATAAAATCCTATATTACTTTAAACGATACTTATACTTGCGTAGTACCCTTAGTGCGTAAACCATTTTTATTATTCTTATATAATATTTAATTTTTCACACTAGTCATTAAAGATAATTTGGGTTAAGCTTATGGCCATATTGTTGAACTTAAATAATTGCGTAATTGTGAGTTGGGTCAGTCGTTTGCAATGAATTATGCCTAAATACACACACAGAGGTTTAATAAGGGAGGAGTATGTAATGATGTCGATATTAGTCCTTTCTTAACGCTACTGCTTAACGCTACTGCTTAACTCCTCCCTTCAGGAATGGCTCATATGCATTTGCATGCTAACTCGTGCTAACCATTTTATGCAACTTGAGACTTATTTTATCATGTATTTGATAGAATTTTAGGATTGTATCAAAACTAAGGTACGAGCACGGGCTCTGAGGCGTACGATGCAGTGAGTCGCGTGACAAGGGACGAGGAGCAGCAGGCTTGTGTATATGTTTATGCGGTGCCTGATTGCTTTTTTATTTTTCCTAAGATATGTTATCAACCCAGCGACAACTGTCTTTTTATATATTCTAATGTGCTTTTACTTTCTATTGCATGTTTACATGTTTGGATTGTTTTCTCCATTTTTTCTTTGTTTATCTGGAATAAATCACTAAATATAACTTAGGCTCTCTAAGATCTAATAATGTTAATTTTTAAAAAATCACAATAATAAAAGATTATAATAATCAAAATTTTAGCGTTACAAATGTCAAGATCTTTGAAATCTTTGTCTTTATTTTTCCAGCATAGCCTTCGGGCAGATTTTTAAAACGAGTTGCATGCATAGCTCTACACCCCATTTTGTCTAATAGAGTCTTCACAAAATCAAATGACTGCTTTAAATGACTGCATATTTGCATATATCTGAGGAGAAGTCCTTTTGCTTCTCCAATTTGAATGGCCCATTAGATTCTTTTTAATTAGTTGATGTCTTTTGCGCCTAAAATGTTAGAGGCATCTCTGAACCAGATAAGGTATAAGCCCTTAGCTAGAGTGTTATCAGCTTTGTAATTAAACCACTCTTTTTCTCCTCTTTCCAACGTTATCTGATCCTGACTTACTGCTTATATGCAGCAGTATAACAGTAATTTTGATTATATTTTTCACTTATATTTCTTTATTTTGCAACAAAACCAAAGACTTGACCTTGAAGAAAAGTAAGAATTTAAATTTTAATTTATATATATTGGGATACTACGCAAGTATATGTATCGTTATCAAGTAATATAAGACTTTTTGATTAAAACCTGAATATCAAACACACAGGGAGATTATGCAATATGCACTTTTAGAAACTTTCTATTTTTAAAAAGACAATTATTTAAACTAAAGATGATTCTTGCAGTAATGAAAATTTAAATATTTTTGGTATTTTCAATATTTTGATAGAACAATAACAATTTAAAAAGATAACTAGAGTATTTGCAGAAGAAAAAAACCAAAGATGAAAAATATCTTTCTTCTTATCAAGAATCAGTAATAAGTAATAGGAATTCTGTTGTGGAAGTATGCAAATTGTGTTTTGCCAAATAGAAAAAATAATATTCTTTACCCTTACTATAAATGCTATAAAGAACATTGGCTAATTTAAATTTTGAATAGTTCTGAAGACCGGGTAGGCAGGGAAGATACTAGCTCTCACTCTAGAGCTCCATTGATTCCCTCCACCTGGGGGCTAACATTCTCGTATCAGAACCTAAAATAATAAACCAAGTTAGGGGCATTAACCTGTCACTTTAAAGTCCTCTAACTCTACACCCTTCAATGAATATTTCTCTATTTATTTGCACTCAATCATATGAACTACATTCTCATTCATACAACCTCATGTGATTTTTTCCAATTATTGACTGAGACAATACCAGCCTGATTCTTACATGTTCTCACAACAAATTTTAACATCTGGATTGGCCAAATCAAGAAGTAAAGGAATTTTATGGATTTAAATCATCACAACTTCTTCCAACATTAAAGATCAATACTCAACTTCCATCCAACACTTAATTACTTATCATTTTAAGAAGAAAGATAAGAAAACTACTCAGAATCCATGGAGAAAATAAAATTATACTTTATTTTAAAAGTAAAAATTATTGTTAAACTAACAACAAGTCACAATTAAAACCAAAAGTAGTCTAAAACAAAAGATAAAAACTTATCTCAAGTCTTCCATCAAACTCTTGAAGTTTCTTTGAATCTCTTATTTTTTACAACACTCTCAATATAAAAAAAAATAAAAAGTATAAAATAAATATGTGATGCCTGAAAATCCCTCCAAACTAATTCCCCAATTTAAGAACTTTCAAAACTTTCACTTTTTAAGCACACTTTCAAAGACTCAATCTTCATTCTTTTATAAATATTCAAAAGATGTCTTGGTATCTCTTCAAAATATGTTATGATTCAATGTATTTCTCCAAGATGTCTCCTTTCACAATAATTTTTTGTTCATGGTGGTTGTAACCACCTATTAAGCCAATGGGTCAAAAACCTCTTCAAAATTTGCAAAAACCGAATTTACTCATCCAATAACTGTCACTGGCGCTTATGCGCGGGGCCCCTGGCGCTTAGGCGCGGCCTTCTCTGTTTAACCAGTGCTTAAGCGTCGAATCTGGCGCTTAGGCGCCAAAACACTCTTGCCCAATTTTCTCCTATTTGCTCCAAATTTGATCTTTTTTCACTCCTTTAAGCATTTTCACCTTTTTACCTGTACCTGAAAGAAAAACACACAAATACCTTCCATTAAAGCGCAATATCTCAAAAATAGGTATTAAAATATTTATAAAAAACACTATATATTTTAGGTGTATCAGTATCCTCTCCACTTCAGTGCGCATAAGTGCTACTCTTGGAGTTCTACCTGATATTCATAAAATAGAGTTTCTTTCTTTTGACCTTATGGCTATCGAGGTCTCCATCAATGACAAAATTCACGGATTGCTGATCGAGGATCTTTAGTCATTTTGGGATGACTACCTTCACACTCGGGTAGACTTTGGGTCATAGTAGCCCAGGATTACGGGTTTGTGATACCCTGACCAGCCACCTCTACATATTTAGGAGTCACTCCTCCCTTTCTTTGGCTACCATCATTTGGCTCTGTTGTTCTTTTTACTTTTCAATGATGTCATTTGACAGGCGTCACTTAACTGACAATTCACTCCTCGATTGGGATACAACAATTTGCCCTTCGTCCTTAAGGCACAGCTCGACCTTGAAGCAATGAGATATTTCCTACCAATGAATCAGTTTTTTCAGGGCCTCGATAGCCTATGAGTCGCTGCCCATTTGGGACCACAAGAGACTTATTCTCTGCAATATGGCTTAACTAGAGCTCAGAAAGCTGTCAGGATGTTTTCTATGAAATAAATCAATTTTTGTGACACTTTTGCTAGTTATCATTCAATTGCAAGAAAAACTCCTATGATCGAGAGTATTCATGGGCAACCCCCAAAATGTAATTAACCAAATGGGATACATCCCTTTGGGAGCGCTCTTGACCCCATAACAAATTTATACATTTTGTTCTCTGGTTTAGGTAGCCTATGTCGGTTCTCTTTCGTGGATATTTGGCTTAAGTTGTTTCTGTATAATCTTGACATATCATACAAGGTTTGTCATGCATATACTCTCCACATTCTCTCTTGTTTGTCTCATTTGTCGTATTTCCTTGCCCTCTGATCCCTCTCTTCTTTAAATCATTCATATGATTCAAAAAAGAGATTTATTCTGAAGGGAGAGTTTTATGATGATAAGACAAACTGGTGACTCCAAAAAAATAAAAAGAGATAAAGAATGAAAACAACGATGACATGCAAATAGACAATAAGTATAATGCTCTGTTATAAAAAAGGCAAAAAATTAAAATATGAATCTCTGGTATATTCAAGCAGAGAAATTGTCCAACCCAAAAATAGGGGGTAACTAATATTTCATCAATAAATTCCCATTATCTGGCATGAATATGACAATTTTTAACCAAAAAAATCTTCAAATTTTGATTAAAAATCATCCAAAACTCTGATTTTAACAATCTTACAATCAAATTCACTGCCTTGGCAAGGTAGACAAAATAATATTAAAGTTGATCAAATATGAGTCAAATCAAGACTGGATAAAGCCATTAATTCACTTTTGGATGCATTGTGTACATAATTGGAAAGTTAAACAAATTCCAAATCTGTCGAGCTTATGGTCAAATCGAGCGCCTTAAAAAGTTCAATGAACCCAACATCACTTAATTATGAAAATATTAAGGCACTCAAATGTTCATCGAACACATCTGATCAAGGTACTCTCTCCGGACCATCCGATGGTGTGGTCTGAATTCCTTCCTTATTTGTATATTGCCCCTCCTAGAATCTATAAATAGAAACCTTCCTCCATTTGAGATGCAGTGACCATGAGTCAGAAGAAGACTGAAGCTTGGAGAAGGAGCCGAAGTCCAACATTGCTTTTGCACTACATACTCGATGAAAACCTCTCACTCCTGCAACCACCAACCACTATTGATAACCACTCTTAAGTTGTTGTCGAGCACCAATCACCAGCCATCTTTGTCAACCAAGGCCTTCCTTGATTGGTTGTGATGAAACCCCTTATTGAATCATGACTTGTGCTGTGGAATTTGGTGTACATTGCAAGGTAATGAGGCAACCCACATAACCACTTACAATGCAACAATGCCTTTTGAAGATGGTGCAATAATGCACCCCGAATACAGTGCAATGCCACACCTCAATGATTTTGCAATCTTGCACCTCACATACAGTTCTATGATGCCTCTCGAAATGGTGTAACAATGCACCCTCAAGACAATGACTTTCTCTTGACACCTAAAGCTATCTACTCATATCCTACCACCACGACATATGTGACCAACTATGTTTACGTGGCTCATACAACTTTCAACTCTGGCCTCTGCAGATTGTGTGACCAACACTACGACTTAAATGGTTCAAAGCTCATACAACTCCTAACTCCAGCCCTTGTGGCCTACAAACATCATCACGTCTCATAACTAATGCTTATGTGACAAAATATGTCTTTTGTGGTACACAACTCGTGGAGCCCCCGATTTCGACCTCTGCATCCTACTATTATAATCACAACTCAACACTATGACTTACGCGATCAACTACGACCTATGTGATCTATAGCTCGTGCAGCTACTGACTCTGATCTCCGCAACTTATAGACATTATCACAACTCACCATTACGGCTTATATGACCAATAGTGATCTACGTGG